>CM052014.1:53437462-53698246 GCA_028476595.1 Obolodiplosis robiniae | reverse complement strand
AACATGTGAATTTTCTTGTGCTTAAAAAATGAATTAGTTATAACCAAATCTGAGCTCTGGCACAAATCGAGTAATCTCTTACCATTTCCATTCGCTGCAGACTCTTCACCAAATTTTCCCAGTACAGCGGAAAAATTTGGATCATTTCTACCCACTCTCGCATTAAAATAGCCCAATAGAATCACACTTTCACTGCCCTTTCTATCGACTACGTCATTCAGATCAATGTAGAAATCATTCAAACGGTCCGAATCTGCCCCTTCACATGGCGAATAAACACTCACAAATCTATAAACTGTACACCCTTCCACCCCCCCCCCCCCCCCATTTTAATCGAAATCCACATTAATCTTTCATTGTCGAATCTATGACTGACTACTGAAGACTCTAAATTTTTGTGAATCAAAAACCCTACGCCCCAATAAGTTCTTCCTCTAGAAACACCCGACAAAAATCAAAGCTAAGACATCTAAACCGAAAACATTCGCTCTGTCAACTAATTCGAACTTCTTAGACGCAAAACCTCCTCTCAAATTCAAAGTTCCAATATTCAAAACGGTTTTCAACTGTGGAGCTCCGGTCAGGCCCCGGGAAGGGCGAGCTCCATGGCCTTCCCTCGTCCGATGCACAATGTTTCGATTTCGAGCTAAATGAATTTAAGGTGAGGGGCGTGCTAAGCCACACTGCACCCGAGAAAAAACACATCGATTTTGCCGAAAGAGACATGCCCGCGGAATTTCCATGCTACCGAAATCGGAATTAGTAAAAATTTGCGAAATTAAACTTGGTCAAATGTATGAAATTGGAACGAACTCACCAAATTACGTATACACTCATCACATATAAAAGCAGTATTAACCGAACATTTACCGTTATATTGACATAAATAGTAGAGAATATGCGCGGAGAAAACATGAAATTAATTGAATGCCTGAGAATAATAACGACTCAAATCTTTCCAACATGGAAGTCTGAAACGTAGAAAACATACACGCATTACTGAAACTGATAATAAAACTTTTCAATATCACAACTGAAAAAAAAAATCACAAGAATGAAACATCCGAGAAGACCACATGAATATTTTTCAAGTTCCAGTTTTTCGAATTCTGCTTATATTAAATGCACAAAAGCAATATTTTTGAAAATTAAATTTTATAAATGGAATGAAAATTTGATTTCTACTCATAAACGTCTAAATTAAATCTATTTTACGGCCAACATACCCGAAATTGCACAGTCACTGTAGCCGGTGCTTATATTCACATGTTCGAGTTTGGGTAGTTCAATTAGCTAGTCATAAAATTAGGTTTGTCTTGAATGCAATACTATAATAGCTTCCCCTTTCATGTTCAATTTTGCATACAAAGAATGAAAAGAGCGTTTAACAAGAATATTCTCCCATTTTCTTCCAAAACAATTTTTCGCATTATCATAAAAATGTTACGAACTAAATTATTTTAAATACAAATATTGCATCGATTAAAGGCCAAAAAGTAAATGAAAAAATGAAAATGATGTCATTTAAATAATACGACAATAACATTCAGAATAATACTTTTATTTTGCATCGAATGTTAACACATTATTTCGAACATTCTTGAGCATCGGTTTTTTCTGCAGGTGATAAAGCTAATCATCCACTCCGAAATACTGCTTTACTGGATCTACGATATCACTTTCCTGGGGATGTATATAAGAAACTTGTATAGGAATACCCAAGGCATCTTGAAGAGATGTTCGAAAATGATCAACATCCTCTACACATTTCTCACGTAAATCTGAAGCCATCGAAATTTCGACAAAATCATTACGCATTCTTTCAAAAAATTCTAATAAATCGGGCCAGTCTTTTAGAAACGATCCATGAATGTGTTTTTCCTTTTCATCTTTAGCGTAGCACTCAAACACCGAAGTAGCACGACCAAATTCTTTCAGGAAATGGTTTAAATATGGAAAGAAGTTTCCGAAGGTATTTTCAATCTTCTGTTTAGTTGGTCTGATTAAGTCATTATATGCAAGTTGAAATTTTTTTATTTTGGGGTGTGCTATTTTATATACACGTTCATAATTAGTGCAACAAACATTCCAAAATTGATATAAATCCCCAATTTTTTCAACCAAAGATTTCACAAGATTTTTTATTTCGGGGAGCTTTTCTGCTGCATCTGTAGTTCCTGCATTTGGCTCCAACATAGTTTTTATTTCTTGTTGTTGTAGTTGTTCTAGTTGTTGTTGTTGCTGTAGTTTAATTTGTCGTCGTTGAACAGCGTGATCCAACTGTAGTTGTTGTTGTTATTAAAATTATTTATTTATTTATTTATTACGAAACCTACATTTATGCCAATACGTATTCAAAGCAAGCTCAGTACATGCTGGTCAGAGACCCAATACGGCATAAATTCCGCCCATGGTGCGTCTTTTGCAAAGAGAGTACAGTCAGGGGAGGGATAGTATTAAAGTGAAGCTTTAGTACTAGAATTGGTTCCGGAAAACCATGGCAAAATCGGCCTGGCTCTGGAGAGCCAGGGGAAAATACAATAATAATTTTTGCATTAAAATACGTTAACATCAATGAATAAGCAGATGAAAATGAAAATGAAAAATAATATACTAGTACTAAATAAATTTAAGATGATAAATACGATTCATTGACCGGCACGCAATAGATGCTTTAAGCTATTTTTAAACGATAGCAAAGATTTCGAATTTCTAATATCTACCGGTATACTATTCCAAAAATTAATTGCCGAAAAGCTGAATGCACGCGTATCAAATGCAGTACGCGGATTGAAATTTACACGAAGGTCATCGTTTTTTATGAACATGTGATTCAAATACCCGGGTGAACAATTTGACAACTGCTTGAACATCAAGATCGCCGAATGCAGTTTAGCTCTGCTTTCAGGGGTCAATCCATTCAGACGCTCACGATATTCAGTTACATGAACATTACGTTTTAATCCGTAAATGTATCTGATCTTGTCGTTATCAGCGACGAGATCACGATGTGTTTGATTTTGAGTGCTGTGTGCACCCCAACCATAAGTAACTACATCACCATAGTCCATTATGGTATCAATCAGCGCTGCAGCCATATCACGTTTGATATAGTTGGGTATAAAATGCTTTGTGTGGCGTATACGATTCAGTACACCATACACTTTTTGCAATTTACACTTGTCATGTACTCGAAAAGTAAAATTTTCGTCAAAAATAATACCAAGGTTTTTGATTGACTTACAGAATTCGAGTTTTTCATCACCTATTTTCACATCATTGATCATATCGAAATTCAACCGACCCGTTTGATGTTTAGAACCGATAATCATCACTTTCGATTTTAAACCGTCCAATTTCATACCGCGACGTTTAATAAAATCATTTAACTTATTCAGATCGGAGTTTACTTTATCAATCCCGCTATTAATTTGATTAAAATCGACTTCAAGATGTGCTTGACAATCATCCGCGAACAAATGGCCAGTCATATTTTCAAGCATATTGAGAGTATCATTAAAATATAGGGAGAAGAATGTCTGACCAAAATTACTACCTTGAAGAACTCCATTATTAATTGAAACAAAATCTGACTCGTGGTCACCAACTTTAACTTTCTGTTTAATATTACTGTAAATCGATTTAATTAATTCAACTGCGTTATTAGAAAAACCGTATGATTCACAAACTTTCAAAAGTGCATCATGAGGAACTGATGGAAACGCGCTTTTAATATCAAGTGAAACGAAAATTACTACTTTTTTACGACTTAACGAAGATCTGATAATCTCTGATATGTTCAATAGTGAGGTGATACAACTATGGTTCTTGCGGAAACCAGATTGCCGTTCGTGAAGAATGGCATTTGATTCCAGATAGCCAGTGACCTGACTATTCAAGAGAATCGCGAAAATCTTTGGAATGACAGAAATGATGCTGATTGGTCTATATTCAGAAATGGTTTTGAGGACTTAGTACTTTTATTGAGAGGTTTAATAATGACTTTATTCCAATCAGGTGGATAAATACTATGAGAAATGCAATAATTAAAATGAAAACAATATGTTGGGCTATTTTTGGAATAATTAAGCTAAGAAATTTAAGAGGGATGCCATCGTTGCCGATTGCATTACTCTTAATTTTTTTGAATGCGGCGAAAAATTGATCAATGGTAATTTTTGGGAACGAGAAAGTAGAATTTATATTAGTAGGAAGTGACAAATTGCCCCATCAGAAGAGTGGATTGAAGCGAAGTAACCATTGATGTCATTCAAATTGAAGTTGTCTAGAATTTCAGATTCATTACTGTCATCCTTGCTAGTTTTGCAACAACCGAGCGACTCAATAACACTCCACTTGGAACGAATGGAGTTGGCATTATTGAAGCTCTCAACAGTTGACTTCTTTTTACTACTGTTGATCAGTGACTTGACTCTATTAGCTTTTTTCTTATAGATATCAAGCAACTGTTGATGAGTAACTGCATCACGAGAATTGTTTCTTTTACAATCCTTATAGGCAGCATTCCTTTCAACCATAGCCTGTTTAATATCATTATTAAACCAGTGCTTGGGAGTATGACGAACGCGACACGATTTAAGGGGAGCGAAGCGATTCAGAACATTGTCGTTAAGTGTTTTAACCATATCATCGACATTTCGATGACGGATAAGATTCCAATTCATCAATTCAGTGCAATCATTCAATTCGATGGCACTGACATCATTGAACTTTCTACCACTGATGACAATATTTTTATCGATCTTTTCAGTTTTGATGTTGTATCAGCACAACAACAAGTCATGAAAAGAAATACCCGACGGAAAATGCCCGAAGAATTTTACGCGCGCGGTGTTATTTGTAAAAATTAAATCAATTTTCGATGGTATTTTTCCCGGCCACCAATGTGTGGGACAAATATCATTAATTAGATCAAAATTTAGAGTAAAATTTGCATTTAAAACCGAAGCTAGGTTTGAGTTTTTTAATAAATTAATATTGAAGTCGCCAGTGATGATCACATTTTGCTCGTGAGCAAAACTAGCGCTTATTAGATCAAATAATTTACGCGTATTTTCCGCATTGCATCGTGGAGCACGATAAACAACACCGAAAATAATTTTTGACATACGAGTGAAGATTTCAACAAATAGAAACTCAATTTTTTCGATTTGGGCATTATCCTTAGACGAATTTAACACTACTTTAGTTTCGAGATTTTTCAAAACATAAATCGCAACGCCACAACCCTTGTTTCTATCACCAGATTTCGACTTGCGATCAGAACGAATAATTTTGTAACCAGGAATATCAATGGATTTATTTGTATTACTGGAACGAATCCAAGTTTCAGTAATCGCGATTAAATTTAAATTTGAGTTTCCGTTCAAAAGCACTTTCAACTCATCGAAGTGACATGCATCAAGTATTCCTTGTGCATTGACACTAACAAAATTGAAATTATTCTTGAACTGATTGAGAACTTTTACCGAATTGATTTTTTTCGAGCATTTATTGCGATTAATTAGATGTACCAGATCGTCCTTCTATGGTTAACAAGTACCATCTGTCCTCTAGTCTTCTGTCAAATTTTGAGCCCATTCTGACGAATATTAAACAAGTTAACAGTCATTGGTGTCAATCAACTTTTGTGTTTTTTAAAATCATGGAAAAAAGTGAATTTCGTGTGTTGATAAAACACTGCTTTTTGAAAGGAAAAAACATTGTCGAGGCAAAAGCATGGATTGACAAACATTACGGGGACACTGCTCGATCCGCTGTCAAATATTGTTTGCTGAGTTTCGACGTGGTCGTACGACGACAGATGATGCTGAACGAAGTGGAAGGCCAAATGAAGCAGTTATACCAGAAATCATTCGACAAGTCCGTCAAATCGTAATGTTAGATCGAAGAGTGAAAGTGCGCGAGATAGCAGAGGCCGTAGGCATATCAACATTCTCAGTTGGAAAGATTTTGCATGAACATTTACACATGAAAAAAGCTCAACGTAAAATGGGTGCCGCATTTTCTTAATATTGAACAAACAGAGCAACGTATCACCGCTTCTAAGTCTTGTTTGGCCCTGTATATCCGCAATCCGAAGGAGTTTTTGCGTCGATACATCACGATGGACGAAACATGGATCCATTACTACACTCTGGAATCAAATCGATCGTCTGCTGAGTGGGTAGAAGCCGGTCAAAGCCGTTCAAAGCGTGTGAAGAAAAGTCGATGGGCCGGAAATGTTTTTGCTAGTGTTTTTTGGATGCACGTGGTATTATATTCATCGATTACCTACAGAAAGGCCAGAGAGTGAATAAGGAATATTATATGGCCGAGCTGGACCGTCTGAGTTCTGAAATAAAACGTAAACGTCCGCATTTAGCGAAGAAAAAAATCTTATTTCACCAAGACAATGCACCATCTCACAAAGCCGCTGTTACAATGGAAAAAATTCAACGAATTGGGATGGGAATTGCTTTCCCACCCACCGTATTCTCCAGATCTGGCCCCGAGTGACTTTTTCCTGTTCGCGGACTTAAAAAGATGGCTTCAAGGAAAGAGATTTTACTCAAATGAAGAGGTTGATGGGAAACGGAAGCGTATTTGGAGGCCTTGATGCGAACCACTATTCGAAAGGCATCGACATGTTAAAAGATCGTTGGACCAAGTGTATTGAGCTCGGACGGAGAATATGTTGAATAAAATATATTGATTTCTACCCAAAAAAATGTGTTTTTCTTTGTTAGGCCGGAGACTTATCAGACGACCTGGTACGTCATCAATATTCAAGGTAACATTCTCACTTGCGAGAATAGAATCAAGATTTAGCATGCAATCACGAACACGAATAACAGGTTGCCGAACAATGGGTACCTGTCGTGAGTGCACACTAGTCTCTGAAACATTATCAGACACAGGTGAACTAAATACTAAGTCGTTATGCAAGAGATTTTCTAAAGAAGGATCTGAATCACATGATACATTTTCGTTTTCTAGTTCAATACTCACTAGTGAGCGAAATTGACCGAGGATTTAACACGCGAATAATTATTTACTCTATTTAAGATAGTGAGGTTATGTGGCAAAACGATGTTTTCGAAGTGAATGTAAATATTGAAATCCGCGAATTTAATTAAGCAAACGATAGTATTTTCAACAATAGATTCTTTTACAATATTCAAATCACGACTCGATACATTAAAAATACCGATAAACAATAAAGCACCTGTTCGTTTGTTTGACAACCGACCTTTTTCACTAACACTGAACAATAATGAGAAGGACCAAATTGACCGCGCAAAATATTAAACGATGATAATATATTTAATAAATGTCGACTCGGATGATAATTATCATGAAAACTCTTACCAATCTTCTTCAAATCGGCAGCCTGATAAAGCATGAGTTGAACTCGGCACGGTCGAAAACAGCACAGCCAACAATGCACGCTCAGTCAGATGCGAAATTATGCAAAAGAAATTATAAAAATAACACAAAATATTTAAAACCAAAATCAAATTCGTACAATAATAATGAAAAGGCATTTAAATACACAAAGAGATTGATAATAATCTATTTGTATAAAATAAAATATATAAAAATCACAAAAAAAATATTAGAGCGCAGAGAAATATAACCTTATGTCACAAATGTCAAACGTCAATCTGAATTAGAATCTGAAAATTTCATAATGACACAATGCGAGCTAAATGCAGTCCCACACACGAATTTTTCGTTTTGACATCGAGAAACAAAGAACATTTTTTTGTGTTCTCGATTGTTGGACCGATTTCAATAGTTGTTCCTTCACACTACGTATGTGCGGGAAAGTAATAAAATTGTTATTCATTTTATTATAGTCTCGTCAAGATGTTATTGTAATACTTTTTTCATATGGAGGCTCCTTGAAGATGAAATCTTACTCCTAACACTGTTCTGGTTGAGTTATCATTAAATCCAGCAATAAAATACAAAAATTACTGTCAAAGTCTAAATGATAATTCAAACAAAATTTGCCAATATTTTATCATTTACCGCCAGATTGATTGGATTTACCAATAATTTTCATTCTGTGCTCATTCTAAATGAAAGTCAAATTCTTGTTAAATTTTATATAATTTGATGGCCTTGATCGAAAGTTGCTCATATAAATTCTGGAAAAATATCAAGGAACACGCGCTGAATTCAAATGAAGTTCGAGCTGCAAAATAAAAAACACACACCGAATTTATAACTGCTTTGTAGCCATGTAAAATAAATATAGCAAAATGTTGAACACATCATCAAAAATTGAAGATATGATTGTCCATACGCAAAAATAACTTTTCCGTACATTTGCCGAAAGTCTTAGGGTTTATGGGTTATTCACTCGAAATTTTTGTCAGATTTATTGTCGAATTTACATAATGATACAATAATTGAAAAATTAGTTTTAAATATCAAGCGCACTAAAATTCTTTAGTGCCGAAATTCGTAATAGTCCATTTATCTTATGTTGATTCGGCTCATAATGTAGCTTTATTATATCTTAAGTTTTGACTTAAGAATTTCGAAAGTCGTTTTTTCTTCATGTTTCAACTCATGTTTTGCAATTTAAAAAACTTTGAACAATCAAAATATTATTCTTAGAAATCATACTATATTCAAACGCATACAATTCTATATTTATTATTCAGAATGTCTTCGAACTTCTTCAAATTTTTCTATGTACTGCGATGAATGAAAACAACGCGGAACACGCTGACAAGCATTTAGCAAATTTTCTCCAGCTTTGATCTGATATTGTGAAGGAACAAATTTTGAAACCGCCGAATCAAACCTAACTCAATCCATATTTTGTTAAATCAAATGCATGAATATTTGCAATAGAACATTTAAAATTATTCAATAAATAAACATCATATTGATGTTACAAATTTTTATTTTCTTCACACGTCCAGAATTCTTAAGTTTTCGCTATTCTTAAGTAACCGAGGAACAAACTACTTAAAAAAATCGATCAAGCGCCGTATATAGCAAATGAGCTCGCAAAAATGGGCATTACAGTTTTGACATTTTCTTCGTATTCCGATCTTCGATTGGTTCAGAATTTTGCCCGCCTAATTATTAAATTAATCTGTACCAAAAGTCTACTCCGTTTCCGATTTCAAAATAATTTGAGGTCCAATTCAGAGCTTCTTCAATATACCGACAACGATTAAAATACTGTTTAATTTGCACATATTTTAGTACAAAAAAAAATGTTCCTCAAATGTACTTTTAGAAAATACCAGAAATCAAAAAATTGTCCAAGTTTTTCCATTTATTCCAATGCGATGAGCAACGGCAATCGACCGATCATATGTTATATATTGTGATTTTATTTGAGTTTTTGATTTCATGCACCCGATCATGCAAATTGTGTTCAAATGACAGAATATTGATGGGATCTAATATGTGTTTAACGACATCAGCTCGCAACTGTTTAGTAGATTGAATAATTATATGGCAACTATGTTCTTTGAACGAAATAGTGTTAAGTTCAAGGTTCAACGTAAAATTTCAATGAATTTGAATCTAATTGATACATGTAATAGTTTTCATTTTTGAAAGAAGTAACACAATTCTCACGAAAATTTTTCATCATCTAAAGCTTTGCCATATTTTTTTGAATGGCTCTCAAGCGCATGCAACTGTCGCTGCTCCATTTACTGCTTCATTTACTGTACCATAAGCGATTGCCTATTTTAACGTTTCGTTTATTGTACAATTCTTCCCAAAATATCAAATACACATATCGATTGTACGCTAGGATAAATTCACACTCGTTTGATTGTTTTATTGATTTCATATACGTAATGATCTTTGTGTGAGAAACTGTTTTTGAAAAAAAGTGTAGGCTCTAAGGCAGATCTTTCCTGGAGTGAGGCCACGAATGACAATCTATTGTTGTTGAGCAATATTGATACGAAGATTTCAATGGTAAAACTCAGAAATGATAATTATTTCACGTGGAAATTTAAAATGGAAATGCTGCTAAAGAAAGAAGGAGTGTGGAAAACGCTCACTGGAACTAGGCCTGCAGATGATACTGATCATACTACCGAGTCTGCATATGCCATTGTTAGGCTTATCCGTTCAAGATAATCAACTGCATATGATTAGGAATGCAAAATCAGCTATAGAGAGTTGCGAAGTCCTTAAGAAATTCCATGAACAGGGAACTTTAGTCAATACTACGACTTTAATGCGGAATCTTTGAGATATAAAACTTGAAAAGAATAAGGATTCACTCAACTACACATACAGAAAATGAGAGACATTCTCCAGAGATCGGTGGGCTTGGGAAAACAAGAGCTGGCTGAGAGATGAAAAATTGCACTTTTATTGGTGGTGTGAAGGAACAAATATTGGAATCGGTCCAACAATCGAGAACACAAAAAATGTGCTTTGTTTCTCGGTGTCAAAACGAAAAATTCGTAAGTGAACTGTATTTAGTTCACATTGTGTCATTATGAAACTTTCAGATTCTGATTTTTTAATGGAAAAAATGAGTCACACAAAATGACTCAATTATTCAATCGTCTTTCAAAAGAGAAATTTAAAATTTGATCTCAAATCCAGATGAAATAAAAAAAGTGAAACGATTTTTTAAAGTAATATGTAAGGCTTGCATGTCGCGGATTACAGTGCGGAGAAGTTCATTTTATTGATGTAAGAATTTTTATTTTATTTTTCATTCGAAGTTGAAAATTCATCGGTAGAATAATTATCTTCAAAATATCTCGGGCGCTGTATGGAAACAGACAATTTTATGTTAATTATCTTTCCGAAAAATAATGGGAACATTCTTCCTGTCAAACGCTCTCTTCATGATACCTTCATACAAACGTACAAGAAAGAGAAAGATTATATAGCATTTGCTCGTGAGAGCATCTCATAAAATAACTTACACCAAGGACGTTTGTGTATTGCGTTTATGAATTATAACGAATATGCAACACGTGGCGAAAAATAATATTTTAATTTGAATTTTACCTTCTGAAACATGGAATAAATTCCAAAAATGCCACATCAATGAGCCAGTATTGTTCAGCATCTCAAGCAGAATGCAAGTTTCCGCAGCAGTTTTTTGTTTAGCCACCATTTTAATATGTGGTTCGGTGCGAAATATTTTTGAATTGTGTATTATAAGATTTTAATTTATTCCATTCCTTCCTTATAATAGCAGATTCATTTGGTGTGTGCCAAAATGTTCGAGGAGTCATGCATACTTTCTAAAATACCACGGCTTTTAGAATGGCACTCTAGATTTGAGGCAGCTGTTCCGGGAGTAATAGAGAAAACTCAGTTTTTGCTACAACAACAACAACAACAACTACTACAACTACAACAATTTCAAATGCAACTACAACAACAACATCAACAGCAGCTAGAACATCTAGCCCAACGACAACAACAACAGCTACAACAAACACAGCAAAAGGAACAACAACAGCAACTACAGATGGAACACATGTTTCAACAACGACAAATACAACAACAACAACAACAACAATTACAACAATTACAAGAACAACAACTTATAGCTTTGATGGAACCAGATGCAGGAACTGTAGCTGTAGCAGAAAATCTCTCCAAAAATGTGCTACTTATGAAATCTTTTATTGAAAAAATTGAGGAATTAAATGAAAATTGGACTGCTTGTTGCACCAATTATGAGCAAGTGTATAGAATAGCACACATCAATATTGAAAAGTCTCAAGATACATACAATGCCTTAATCAGACCAACTAAACAGAAGATTGAAAATATCTTCGGAAGTCTCTTTGAATTTTTGGACAAATCCCTGCCGGGTTTGGAGCTTGCTATTTCGGCGTTTGAGAACTACGCAGCAATAGAAAGAGAAAAAAAAATGTATGACTTGCATCAAAGAAACTGGCCTAATTTAATAACCTTGGTAGAACAAAAACGTAATGAATTTCTCGAAATGTTGATGACTTCAGATTTTCGTGAGAAATGTTTAGAAGATGTTGACAGTTTAAGAGCAGCTCTTCAGGATGCCTTGGGTATTCGTATAAAACTTCATTACGTATCTCTGCCGAAAAGTAATATCGTTGATCCAGTAAAGCAGTATTTCGGAGTGGATGATTAGCTTTATCACCTACAGAAAAAACCGATGCTCAAAAATGTTCGAAATAATGTCTCAACATTCGATGCAAAATAAAAGTCTTATTCTGAATGTTATTTTCGTATTATTTAAATGACATCATTTTCATTTTTTCATTTACTTTTTGGCCTTCAATCGATGGAATATTTGTATTTAAAATAATTTAGTTCGTAACATTTTTATGATAATGCGAAAAATTGTTTTGGAAGAAAATGGGAGAATATTCTTGTTAAACGCTCTTTTCATTCTTTTTGTGCAAATTCAACATGAAAGGGGAAGCTATTATAGTATTGCATTCAAGACAAACCCACCATTTTATGACTAGCTAATTGAACTACCCGAAGACGTTATCTGAATGTATAGCCGGAATCTTAATCACCAAAATCCTAATCATTGATGTTAATCGCTGGTGATTAAGATTATCTGTGAGTAAAATCGAATATTAATCACTAGTGATTAAGATTCCTTAAAAGATTTAAATCTTCATTTCAATCGCAACATCTTAATCATAATTAAGATAGAATGTTAATCATGATTAAGATCGAAACTTAATCAATGATTAAGATTTTCACCTTACTCCCAAATTTATACTTTTTTAAAGATTAGGATCAAATCTTAATCATTGATTAAGATTCGATCTTAATCATGATTAACATTCTATCTTAATTATGATTAAGATGTTGCGATTGAGATGAAGATTTAAATCTTTTAAGGAATCTTAATCACTAGTGATTAATATTCGATTTTACTCACAGATGATCTTAATCAGGAATGGAAATGATTAACATTGTGAATAAGATACGCTGTTTCGACCGGCTATATCTGAATGAACCGAAAATTAATAGATTTCTATTCCTAATGAAGTGCAATGCGTGTGTAAATTTTTGATCAATTCTAATCTCAATTTTTTGATTTATCTTGTTAACAAATTTTTGCGTACATTGTACAACGTACAACGGACAACGGACAAGTACCACGCACGGACAAAAAATTGCTCCGGGAATGGTTGCAATCGTTTGTTTAGGTTCAAAAAGCATTCCAGGCGTTTTGAATTTTCCGGACCGATCCCAATACTTTTACTATACACAGTGGTGTGTGCGGAGAAGTAATATAACGATAGCGCAAAACATAGAACTGTAAATTTAATTCTTTATCGGGAATAGAAACCTTTTAATTTTCAGCCCATTCAGATAAAGTCTTCGGGTAGTTCAATTACAACAACAACAACAACAACAAACATTTATAGACCGCAATAACGGTTCATCGTCTGGTCTGTTTTACGAAACAAAAAGCCTCATATTCCCCCAAACAATACCTTTCCACAAACCCCGATCGAGAGCCAGGTTTTGAGTTTGAACACACCATTCATATCTCCTCGCATTCAAATCATATTTAACCGAATCTAAATAACGTCTACGTAGTCTACATCTACCTCTCGGCCCAACAGCTTCGGCGAACAGAATCTTTTTCGGTAATCGCTCTTCTCCCATGCGTTAAACACGGACAAACCATCTCAGTCTGGATTTTCTTGCTTCCTCTCCTACCGAATCGACGTTTAAATCCCCCCGAATCATTTCGGATTCTGTATTCCCACTGATCGCGGCGCGAGATTCCCGAAACCATTCTCAAAACTTTCATATCAGACACTTCCAAATCATGAATCAAATTCTCAGAATCAACCCAGCTCTCGCTACCATATAGAATAGTTCGTCAGAAGATTGACCCGTGAATCAGAATCTTTGTTTCTGTACTCAATTCACGTTTATTGAACACGTGTGATCTAAGCTGCGCTGCTACTTTATTTCCATTAACCCTACGCTGTTCAAACTCTTTATTAAACTTGCCATCTTCCGAAAAGATGCAACCCAAATATTTGGATTGGGAAACTTGTTCCAATAAGTTGCCATTCAAAGTGCAATGAATTGGCTTTCGAGTTTTGCTCACATGCATAGCTTGAGTTTTTGCGCCGCTAATGGTCATACCGAAGTTCGTACAATCCTCTTCCAAATCTTTGATAATATTTTGCAGCTCCCTTTCAGAGTTGCCAAACAGTACCAGCAGTGTTTTTCATAGATACGTATCTATCTAAAAATTAGATATAGATGTAGATATAGATGCATCTATATCTATATCTAGATACTTAAATAAAAATAATATTATCTTTATCTACAAATAGATGCTGTAATAATTTTGGCATATCTATCGATTGATATACTAGATAAAATGACAGATAAAATTTGGAAGCATTGGACTCGTTCATTTTATTTTTTCAAACACTTTTTTATTCTATATTATTTTTGTATATATATTTATATACATTGCGAAACAAATTTCAATCCAACATGACTTTCATGTTTGAATTCTGTTGTTTGCGAAATAAACTCCCAATTTTCTATTTAGTATAACGTTTCATATTGACGGTTTGCGAATGATGGAAATTTCGAAAGAGAATGGTGTTCCGATATAAAAGTAACGCACGACTCCAATTCAAATTGGAAAACATAAGGGAAAAAGGATTATGAATAAAGCATTAATAAATAAGTTGCTGTAGTAGAAATATTCACAACAAATATATTATTTCGAATCCTTTTCCCACAAAAAATTAACGCTTCTTTTGCCGCTGTTTCGAGCCCGAGTCTCGACGGGAAATTTCTGGCAAACTTTTCGAAATTTTGTACGAATTTAAATAGCTGTGATCAGAATAATTGGGATTATCTATTTTGAAAATTTAAGATAATTAAATAGATATCTAGATATTGTAGATCTAGATACATATTTAGATATATATCTATATATCTAGATTGTTGTTCTATATTCTTGAAAATCTATATCTAAATCTAGATACCATAGTCGTATCTAAAAAAAACACTGAGTACCAGGTCATCTGCGTAAGCCAGTGCAGGGATAATATTTCCCCCCAAAGCTACTCTTAGATTGGCTGATTTGATCAGCTTGTCCATATAAATAATAAATTGAAAAGAGGCGAAATTGTACATCCCTGTCGAAGACCATTACGTTCTTCAAACCATTCACTCAAATCTCCATCCACTCTTACTGCTGCTTTACTGTTTGCGTACAAACTTTGGATCGCGTTGAGAAGATAACCATTCACAACATATTCGGCTAAGACGGAACACAACTTAGATCTGGGAATGCAGTCGTATGCTTTCTGCAAATCCACGAAACAGAAGTACAGTTCCCTATTTCTTTCAAGGAATTTCTCCATTAATTGTCTCATGCAAAAAATTTGATCCTGACAGCCGCGCATTGGGCGGAAACTCGATTGATTTTCATCCAAGAGCGATTCGACAATAGCTCTTGTTCTCTTTTCCAAAATTGCACTATATACTTTACCGACAACGCTCAGTAGAATAATTCCTCGATAGTTGTTGCAGTCTCTATTACTGCCTTTCTTATGAAGTGGCGAAATGACTGCGCCACTACTATTCAGATATTCATTCCGAATTTCATCCACACCCGCAGCCTTACCCCCACTCAACTTATTAATTGCAATCTGACTTTCTTCTATGATAATCTCTTCCAAACTCTCTTCATACACATTCCCATTCACATTTTCATTCACCAAATCTTCATTTTCTACATTCAGCAATTCATCAAAATATTCCTCCCATCATTTCAACACATTCTTTCTGCCCCTCACTACATTGTCAGACTTGTCCAAAACAGCTCCAGGAGCATGTTTCTTGCCACCACTCCTTATAATCTTGACCCTTGACCAGAATACCTTGTTCCTCTGTTGCCCGTCAACCTCTAGATCCTGACCAAACTTCACCCATTCTCTCTCGTTTGCTCCTTTCACCATCATTTTCACAACACGCTTTTGTTCCCTATCAGTGCCGTAGCGCCCATAGCGGCTTTTGAGGCTCAATTTCCCCTAGAATTCTTTGAGCCTCCCCTAGAATTTGTTGAGTATCCAAACGAAATTTCAAGAGAAACATCTCGATGTAACGCAAATAAAGCAAAAAAAGTGTGAAATGACAACTCTTAATATAACAAAGAGAACTATTTCAAATGTATCGAACATATTTCTGCTTGTTTTTATACGCCAAACCATTTGTTTGTCGTTTTATGGCTAGCGGTACACTTTTTTCACACTGGCATGGTTCACGCAGCGTGCTACACATTTTTCATTGTTCTCTTTCTCCAATCGATACACTTGCCGAATTGTATCGCTATGTTGCTGAAGTATATCGCTCATGCTAAATAGATCATCTCTGTATATGTGTAAGTATGCGTGAACGATCGATTGTTATGATTTAACACTTGTCACACAAAGTAACCGTTGGTTACATTTGAATCTTGTCGCCTACATAATGTGCATATTCTGATTCGAAATTCGTCTTGGTTCGTACTTTAGAAAATTAAATTAATATTTGCTTTGAAAAAAATATTATGTTGAGCACAAAATATCCAGTGTATTTTGAAAATGAAACGCGCTAGTGAAGAAAAGAAAAAAGTGTTTAAATAACCGGAGTTCTGTTTCACTGCACAAAAACGAAATGATTCGCCAGAATGTGATTCGACAGTTGCGACTGAAAATGGTAAAAATACAATTTTGATTCTTTGTTTGTAAGATTGTTTTTTCGTGTGCAATTTTCAGTTTTTGATTGTGAAATAATTATTTGTGTGGAATTTTAGTTGTCACTGCTCCAGACCATGTTTCTATTCCGTTGCCCAGCAGTCTCACGCGAAAGTGAGCCATCAAATGATTCAACAACACAAACCGCACGCATAACGCGTCGCCGTTCAACAATGCGGTCGAAAAGTGCACAGTCTGAGCAACGAAGCAAGTTGAACGGGATTTTTTCCAAGGTGCTTGATATGACAATATCCGAAATGGAACGTCGATTTGAGGAACGCTCTGATGTGCTCATCACCTTGGATTCAGTGTACGAATTCGATCGTTCTGATATAATGCCGCTTAAAAAAGCCGGTATTAAAATCCCAGAAGAAAACGAATTGAACTTCGTGAAAAAATTCGTCGAGAAAGAGAAAGAGAAAAAGAAATGTTCGGAGCGGGATTTCAATTATTTAAAAACGCTACATCAGATGAAAGACGTATTCCAGGATACATAAAACCTAGTGGAGGCAACAGAGACATTCGGATGTTCAACATCGATCTGTGAATCATCTTTTTCCGCACCTAATCGATTGGAACCGTTGGACGAATGAGCATGACGAGCGATCGCTTGTGCAATTTAGCCCTTCTGGCTTTTGAATGTAAACAATTGAAACGGATAGTTAAAACAGATGTGTTAAAAGAATTTAATTCACGAAAAAATAGACGTTTGCAACTATTTTGAAAGTTTGTACCTCTTTGGTTTATATGACTAAAACATTGGTTATTAAAAATATGCTGTATATATATGAATTTGAAGTTTGAGGCTCAGCCTCCCCTGGATTTTTGGTCACGCTACGGCACTGTTCCCAGTTCGGTTCTGCTACCAGCGGATCCATTTCATTCTCTTTTCCTTCACAGCAATTCTAATATCTTCATTCCACCATTCAGTCTCCTTTCTCCCATTCTTGGCTACAAACATGCCACAACACTCTTTTGCTACTTCTACGATCAATTCCTTAAACAAATTCCATTAATACTCAATATCAGACCCTTTGTTCACTTCGACTTGACACTTTCGCTACATTCACATCACGAAATCTTTCCACTTTCATTTTTTTTGTTGACTTCTAATAGCTTCTTAAGCCGCTCTTGCTAATGCATAGTTTGCTTGCTACCAAGTAGTGATCAGAGTCCAAACCAAAACTTCTATACACTCTCGTATTTAAAACTGTTTTGCGCAAGCTTGCCTCAACGATAATGTAATCGAGAAGAGATTTTTGATTCTGACCAGGATTTTCCCACGAATACATGTGAATTTTCTTGTGCTTGAAAAATGAATTAGTTATAACTAAATCTGAGCTCTGGCACAAATTGAGTATTCTCTTACCATTTCCATTCGCGGCAGACTCTTCACCAAATTTTCCCAATACAGCGGAAAAATTTGGATCATTTCTACCCACTCTCGCATTAAAATAGCCCAATAGAATCACACTTTCACTGCCCTTTCTATCGACTACGTCATTCAGATCAATGTAGAAGTAATTCGAATGGTTCGAATCTGCCCCCTCGCATGGTGAGTAAACGCTCACGAATCTATAAACTTAACCAACCCATTTTCTTCCAAAACAATTTTTCGCATTATCATAAAAATGTTACGAACTAAATTATTTCAAAGACAAATATTCCATCATTAAGGGCCAAAAAGTAAATGAAAAAATGAAAATGATGTCATTTAAATAATACGACAATAAAATTTAAAATTCAGAATAAGACTTTTATTTTGCATCGAATGTTAACACATTATTTCGAACATTTTTGAGCATCGGTTTTTTCTGTAGGTGATAAAGCTAATCATCCACTCCGAAATACTGCTTTACTGGATCTACGATATCACTTTCCTGGGGATGTATATAAGAAACTTGTATAGGAATACCCAAGGCATCCTGAAGAGATGTTCGAAAATGATCAACATCCTCTACACATTTCTCACGTAAATCTGAAGCCATCGAAATTTCGACAAAATCATTACGCATTTTTTCAAAAAATCCTAATAAAGCGGGCCAGTCTTTTAGAAACGATCCATGAATGTGTTTTTCCTTTTCATCTTTAGCGTAGCACTCAAACGCCAAAATAGCACGACCATATTCTTGCAGAAAATGATTTAAATATGGAAAGAAGTTTCCGAAGGTATTTTCAATCTTCTGTTTAGTTGGTCTGATTAAGTCATTATATGCAAGTTGAGATTTTTTAATTTTTGGGTAAGCTATTTTATACACACGTTCATAATTGGTGCAACAAACATTCCAAAATTTATATAAATCCCCAATTATTTCAACCAAAGATTTCACAAGATTGTTTTTTTCGGGGAGCTTTTCTACTGCATCTGTAGTTTCTGCATTTGGCTCGACCATAGTTTTTATTTCTTGTTGTTGTAGTTGTTCTAGTTGTTGTTGTTGCTGTAGTTTCATTTGTCGTCGTTGAACAGCGTGATCCATCTGTAGTTGTTGTTGTTGTTCCTTTCTCTGTGTTTGTTGTAGTTGTTGTTGCTGTTGCTGGGCTAGATGTTCTAGCTGCAGTTGATGTCGTTGTTGTAGTTGTGTTTTAATTTGTTGAAGTTGTTGCAGTTTTTGTTGTTTTTGTTGTAGCAAAAACTGAGTTTTCGCGATTACTCCCGGAACAGCTGCCTCAAATCTAGGGTGCCATTTCATAAGATCTGTTATTTTTTGAAGTGAGCATAGCTCCTCGAACATTCTGGCACACACCAAATGAATCTGCTATTATAAGGAAGGAATGGAATAAATTAAAATCTTATAATACACAATTCAAAAATATTTCGCACCGAACCACATATTAAAATGGTGACTAAACAAATAACTGCTGCTGAAACTTGCATTCTGCTTGAGATGCTGAACAATACTGGCTCATTGATGTGGCATTTTTGGAATTTATACCATGTTTCAGAAGGTAAAATTCAAATTAAAATATAATTCTTCACCACGTGTTGCATATTCATTATATTTCATAAACGCAATACACAAACGTCCTTAGTGTTTTTTATTTTATGAGATGCTCTCACGAACAAATGCTATATAATCTTTCTCTTTCTTGTACATTTGTATGAAGTAATCATGAAGAGAGCGTTTGACAGGAAGAATGTTCCCATTATTTTTCGGAAAGATAATTAACATAAAATTGTCTGTTTCCATACAGCGCCCGAGATATTTTGAAGATAATTATTCTACCGATGAATTTTCAACTTCGAATGAAAAATAAAATAAAAATTCTTACATCCGTAAAATGAACTTCTCCGCACTGTAATCCGCGACATGCAAGCCTTACATATTACTTTAAAAAATCGTTTCACTTTTTTTATTTCATCTGGATTTGAGATTCAAATTTTGCGTTTCTCTTTTGAAAGACGATTGAATAATTGAGTCATTTTGAGTGACTCATTTGTTCCATTGAAAAATCAGAGTCTGAAAGTTTCACAATGACACAATGCGAGCTAAATGCAGTCCACACACGAATTTTTCGTTTTGACACCGAGAAACAAAGCACATTTTTTTGTGTTCTCGATTGTTGGACCGATTCCAATATTTGTTCCTTCACACTACGTATGTGCGGGAAAGTAATAAAATTGTTATTCATTTTATTATAGTCTCGTCAAAATGTTACTTTTTTCATATGGAGGCTCCTTGAAGATGAAATCTTACTCCCAACACTGTTCTGGTTGAGTAATAATTAGATCCAGCAATAAAATACAAAAATTATTGTCAAAGTCTTAATGATAATTCAAGCAAAAATTACCAATATTTTATCATTTACCGCCAGATTGATTGGATTTACAAATAATTTTCATTCTGCGCTCATTCTAAATGAAAATTAAATTCTTGTTAAATTTTATATAATTTGATGGCCTTTATCGAAAGTGCTCATATAAATTCTGGAAAAATATCAAGGAATACGCGCTGAATTCAAATGAAGTTCGAACTGCAAAATAAATTACACACGCCGAATTTATAACTGCTTTGTAGCCATGCAAAATAAATATAGCAAAATGTTGAACACATCATCAAAAATTGAAGATATGATTGTCCATACGCAAAAATAACTTTTCCGCACATTTGCCGAAAGTCTTAGGATTTATGGGTTATTCACTTGAAATTTTGTCAGATTTATTGTCGAATTTACATAATGATACGATAATGGAAAAATTAGTTTTAAATATCAAGCGCACTAAAATTCTTTAGTGCCGAAATTTTTGATTGTCCAGTAATCTTATGTTGATTCGGCTCATAATGTAGGTTTATTATATCTTAAGTTTTGACTTATGAATTTCTTCATGTTTCACCTCATGTTTTGCAATTTAATAAACATTGAACAATCAAAATATTATTATTAGAAATGATACTATATTTAAACGCATACAATTAAATATTATTATTCAGAATGTCTTCGAACTTCTTCAAATTTTTCTATGTACTGCGATGAATGAAAACAACGCGGAACACGCTGACAAGCATTTAGCAAATTTTCTCCAGCTTTGATCTGATATTGTGAAGGAACAAATTTTGAAACCGCCGAATCAAACCTAACTCAATCCATATTTTGTTAAATCAAATGCATGAATATTTGCAATAGAACATTTAAAATTATTCAATAAATAAACATCATATTGATGTTACAAATTTTTATTTTCTTCACACGTCCAGAATTCTTAAGTTTTCGCTATTCTTAAGTAACCGAGGAACAAACTACTTAAAAAATCGATCAAGCGCCGTATATAGCAAATGAGCTCGCAAAAATGGGCATTACAGTTTTGACATTTTCTTCGTATTCCGATCTTCGATTGGTTCAGAATTTTGCCCGCCTAATTATTAAATTAATCTGTACCAAAAGTCTACTCCGTTTCCGATTTCAAAATAATTTGAGGTCCAATTCAGAGCTTCTTCAATATACCGACAACGATTAAAATACTGTTTAATTTGCACATATTTTAGTACCAAAAAAATGTACCTCAAATGTACTTTTAGAAAATACCAGAAATCAAAAAATTGTCCAAGTTTTTCCATTTATTCCAATGCGATGAGCAACGGCAATCGACCGATCATAGTTCCGACCAGCTCAGTTGAAAATGATGACTGATTAGTTTTGACTAATAGAGATTCTACAATATGTTTTTTGATGAACATTTTGCATTCTACAATATGTTAATGTTTGTGATTTTATTTGAGTTTTTGATTTCATGCACCCGATGCAAATTGTGTTCAAATGACAGAATATTGATGGGATCTAATATGTGTTTAACGACATCAGCTCGCAACTGTTTAGTAGATTGAATAATTATATGGCAACTATGTTCTTTGAACGAAATAGTGTTAAGTTCAAGGTTCAACGTAAAATTTCAATGAATTTGAATCTAATTGATACATGTAATAGTTTTCATTTTTGAAAGAAGTAACACAATTCTCACGCAAAATTTTCATCATCTAAAGGTTTGCCATATTTTTTTGAATGGCTCTCAAGCGCATGCAACTGTCGCTGCTCCATTTACTGCTTCATTTACTGTACCATAAGCGAATGCCTATTTTAACGTTTCGTTTATTGTAAAATGCTTCCGAAAATATCAAATACACATATCGATTGTACGCTAGGATAAATTCACACTCGTTTGATTGTTTTATTGATTTCATATACGTAATGATCTTTGTTTGAGAAACTGTTTTTGATAAAAGTGTAGGCTCTAAGGCAGATCTTTCCTGGAGTGAGGCCACGAATGACAATCTATTGTTGTTGAGCAATATTGATACGAAGATTTCAATGGTAAAACTCAGAAATGATAATTATTTCACGTGGAAATTTAAAATGGAAATGCTGCTAAAGAAAGAAGGAGTGTGGAAAACGCTCACTGGAACTAGGCCTGCAGATGATACTGATCATACTACCGAGTCTGCATATGCCATTGTTAGGCTTATCCGTTCAAGATAATCAACTGCATATGATTAGGAATGCAAAATCAGCTATAGAGAGTTGCGAAGTCCTTAAGAAATTCCATGAACACGGAACTTTAGTCAATACTACGACTTTAATGCGGAATCTTTGAGATATAAAACTTGAAAAGAATAAGGATTCACTCAACTACACATACAGAAAATGAGAGACATTCTCCAGAGATCGGTGGGCTTGGGAAAACAAGAGCTGGCTGAGAGATGAAAAATTGCACTTTTATTGGTAGTGTGAAGGAACAAGTATTGGAATCGGTCCAAAAATCGAGAACACAAAAAATGTGCTTTGTTTCTTGGTGTCAAATCGAAAAATTCGTGAGTGAACTGTATTTAGTTCACATTGTGTCATTATGAAACTTTCAGATTCTGAATTTTTAATGGAAAAAATGAGTCACACAAAATGACTCAATTATTCAATCGTCTTTCAAAAGAGAAACTTAAAATTTGAATCTTAAATCCAGATGAAATAAATAAAGGTGAAGCGATTTTTTAAAGTAACATGTAAGGCTTGCGTGTCGCGGATTACAGTGCGGAGACGTTCATTTTACGGATGTAAGAATTTTTATTTTATTTTTCATTGGAAGTTGAAAATTCATCGGTAGAATAATTATCTTCATAATATCTCGGGCGCTGTGTGAAAATAGACAATTTTATGTTCATCCAAACCCTCTCTTCATGATTCCTTTATACAAATGTACAAGAAAGAGAAAGATTAAATAGCATTTGTTTGTAAGAGCATCTCATAAAATAACTAACACTAAGGACGTTTGTGTATTGCGTTCATGAATTATAACGAATATGCAACACGTGGCGAAACATTATATTTTAATTTGAATTTTACCTTCTGAAACATGGTATAAATTCCAAAAATGCCACATCAATGAGCCAGTATTGTTCAGCATCTCAAGCAGAATGCAAATTTCAGCAGCAGTTTTTTGTTTAGCCACCATTTTAATATGTGGTTCGGTGCGAAATATTTTTGAATTGTGTATTATAAGATTTTATTTTTTTCATTCCTTTCTTATAATAGCAGATTCATTTGGTGTGTGCCAAAAAAATGTTCCAGGAGCTATGCACACTTTATAAAATACCACGGCTTTTAGAATGGCATGCTAAATTTGAGGCAGCTGTTCCGGGAGTTATCGAGAAAACTCAGTTTTTGCTACAACAACAACAACAACAACCACTAAAGAGTTTTTCAATAGGGGCGCTACAAAAGTAGACCGATAGGTACAGCAAACGACGCCATATTTTCCCCGCTCTCTTGACATTTCTTTTCAGTAAGGTTTGCCATTTCATCATGGAAAGATATACGATCCAACAGCGAGTCGAAATTATTAAAACTTACAACCGAAATTTGGAATCAGTGGCCTCAACTTTAAGAGCGCTACGTCCAATTTATGGCGTCGTTTGCTGTACCTATCGGATAACTTTTGTAGCGTCCCTATTGAAAAACCCTTTACAACAAAAACAGCAGAAGGAACAACAACAGCAACTACAGATGGAACACATGTTTCAACAACGACAAATACAATAACAACAACAACAATAATTACAAGATCAACAACTAATAACTTTGAGATCCAGATGCAGGAGCTGCAGCTGTAGCAGAAAAGCCTTCCAAAAATAAGCTACTTATGAAATCTTTTATTGATAAAATTGAGGAATTAAATGAAATTTGGACTGCTTGTGGCACCAATTATGAACAAGTGTTTAGAATAGCACACATCAATATTGAAAAGTCTCAAGATACATACAATGCCTTAATCAGACCAACTAAACAAAAGATTGAAAATATCTTCGGAAGTCTCTTTGAATTTTTGGACAAATCCCTGCAGGGTTTGGGGCGTGCTATTTCGGCGTTTGAGAACTACGCAGCAATAGAAGAGGAAAAAAAAATTTATGACTCGCTTCAAAGAAACTGGCCTGATTTAATAACCTTGGTAGAACAAAAACGTAATGAATTTCTCGAAATTTTGATGACTTCAGATTTTCGTGAGAAATGTTTAAGAGATGTTGACAGTTTAAGAGCAGCTCTTCAGAAGTCAAATATTGGCTTGTTGGGAATTTTGAACGACATCTTAAAGAACATAGAAAAACAGCAAAGAAAGACCACCCAGAAGAACAACTTGAAGGCAACTCTACGCATGAACCTTTATTGCTGCATGATGAATTTGAAAAAACAAATGATAATTTAACCATTGCACATGAGTACAGAACGGATGACAACGGCAATATCATAGAAATACCAAAAATAATTTGAATTCGAAACGAACGCCTGTGTTCGAGATTTAGAATTAGAGTGCAGCACCCTCTGAACATGCCATGACTCAGCAATTAACTGCATCGACCGCCACACGCTCACTCTCTCTCTCTGACACTTTCATTTTCATTCGCAGTAGAACATTCAGACAGTGTGCATCGTGCTTTGATCGATTCGTTCACCCTTGGCTAACTAAATAACTACTCAAACCAAAACTTTGTGACTATATTCACCTATTATATTAACATTCCGGGCTAGATTATTGTATGCAATCATTAATTAAATTGAATTAAAACTACGTGAAACCTAACCCATAGCATTTTCAGCGACAGCCTGAGTGAAGAAATCTCGGAAGAAATATTTATATAAGGTTATGTGCAAATAAACAGCGGCGACAAGTGGTCCGATGACCAGTTAAATAGAAACAGTTTTCGAACGTGAATGCAAAGTATCAACACCAACGAACATTATTGAATAAACAATACAAGTCAGTGCAAGTCGGCTTTTAGTTCGGCGTAACTTAGATTCTCTTCATTTCTTGTTCGGTCGTGTTCTTGTGTAGCTAATAACAAAATGTATTTCATCGTGTTTTTCAAAGCCATGAATAAAAATGTAGTATTGCCGGCAAATTGGATCATGGAAATTGAAAACCATATGGAAAAATTTCTCAACTATGGGATCAACTCAAACCAAGTATTTCGGTGCTTTTATCCAGCAAATACAGAAGCATTTGATGAATATGGCTGTCCGAAATCAGAATTTCAGTCTGATTTCGATTTGTTGTTACGGGATAATTTTGATGAAGATGGTTGTTTTCTTGGAAAAGTAAAAAAATATCGAGGTATAATTTTTTTTTTTAATAATTACACAGTGCAAGTCGCAAATCGGAACAAACGGGGCACCCGGAAAAAAAAATATAATTCGAGTACGCTGAATCCAATGGTGCTAGTCGTTTTTAAAAGTTAGATCGCGTTCTCGAGATATTCTGAATATAATTTTGGATGTTTGGGGACTCCTAGAGGAAAAAATGAGTTGTTTTTTTCTACCATTTATTCAATCTAAATTGATTGAAAACTTTGGTATTGGCAAGAATACATCAGAAAAAAGACATTTGAAAAACAGACATTTTTAAATCCATATAAATTGGTGAGTATGTATGGAACTGAACTAATTTTGATAAAAATACATTGAAACAGAAAAAAATTCAAAAACTTGAGCTAATTTGAACAATTTCAAATGGATTTTTCTTTATAAAAATCACATTTCTTTTGATTTCAACCGTGACGACCAATCTTCAAGCCGTAACGTCACTCGATGAAAACGCTCACCATGTTCATCAGATTCGGCTGGTGTTTGTTCGGCGAATTTATCGACATGGCAATGCAAAAAATGAATTTTTAATGACATTCGAACATTTATGTGGTGAAAAGCAGTGAGCATGTCTTCAATTAGTATGCGCCAATTTTCAGATCGATGAATTCCAAGAACATTTTCAATAACTGCTTTAACGCAATCCCATGCAACCAATTCAGTTTCACTGAGCGCATTTTCAAACCGTTCATTCTTCATCAAGCGACGAATGTCTGGACCAACAAAAACTCCTATATATAAGTATCATAATACAAAATGAAATTTCAACTAGAATTGATTCGAATTTATACATACCTTCTTTGATTTTCATGCCACTTAAGTTTGGAAAATTGCGACGCAATTCGGTAAATGCTTGACCATTAGGATTCAATGCCTTTAAACAATTTGTATAAAATAAATGCTCTTTTGGGTGATATTTGTTGTAATTTACAAGAGGAAAATGATGATTCAGATGAATCAGAGCAATCAGGGAACGAAAATTGAAATAAATGGTCTTACGAACGTAAAACTAACTTTTCCGCACATTCCCCGAAATTGTTCGGGCTTACGCATTTTTCATTGATTGCTAATCATTTGAATTGGATTTATGTTTATTTCTTATCGAATCATCATGCAACTTTGAGAATAAATCACAGAAAATTTGAAGTCATTACGATGAGATCGAATTTCGAGTCATTACATATCATGTGATTTAAATTCCAATTTTAATACAAAAACAAATAAACATCTCAGTTCCTAATTCTTACTTCAACGTTCTCTATTTCTGAATTGGTAATAACAATTACGAATTAGTTCACTCTGATGTGAACTTTCAATTCATGCCAACGATAAATATGGTTCTACATTTATGTTATGTATAACAGTATAACTTTCGGTAACAGCATGAGCATTCAAACTGATGAAAAAACATAGATTAGAAAATCACAAATACTTCATCCAATTTATTAATTTGAATATTGACCCCGAAAATTGAAAATTTTGTGAGGGAGCTGGTCTTAAATCTCACCAGAATGACTTGAAAAACATAGAAAATAATATTCTGACAGTTCCAATAGGAAACAATGTGAACTTAAGATAGCCGCCATACAATTTTTCAGTTTTGACCCCGAAAAGACTCCGAAAATCCGAAATTTTGCAGGGGAAGTAGTCCTAAATCTAGTCGAAATGACTTGAAATTCTGCATGACTCATTTCATTCATAAAAAAATAATATATTCAAAGTTTCAATTCGTTACAATGTGAACTTGAGAAAGTCGGTATACAAATGTTCAGTTTTGACCTCGAAAAGGTCCCAAAAAAAGAAAATTTTACAGGGGAGGTAGTCCTAAATCCCATTGAAATGACTTGCAATTTTGCACGACTCATTTTTTTCATAAAAAAATAATATTCTGAAAGTTTCATAATGATCCAATGCGAAATAGTCATAGTCCCCATACAAATTTTTCGTAATTATATTGAAAAACCGCCCATTTTTTGATTCCACTCCACTAGAGCTACCCGAAAAAATTATCCGATTAGGCTGAAAATTATTAGGTTTCTGTTTCTAATGGAGACAAATGTGTGTGTAAATTTTTGTTCAATTCTAAAATCAATTTTTGAGTTATCGTGTTAACAAATTTTTGCGTACAACGTACAACGGACAACGGACAACGTACCACACACGGACAAAAAATTGCTCCGGGAATGGTTGCAATCGTTTTTCTTAGGTTCAAAACGCATAGAAAACTTATTCCGAGCGTTTTGAATTTTTTGGACCGATCGTAATACTTCTACCACACACAGTGGTGTGTGCGGAAAAGTAAAAAAATCAAAAGAAATGTCGTTTTTTGGTCAAAAATCGATGAAAAATCACTTTCAAATGATCAAATTCTTGTCTTTTTCTGATGTATTCTTGCGATTACCAAAGTTTTCAATCGATTTAATCCAAACCTATATTCAGAATATCTCGAGAACGCGATCTAACTTTTTAAAACGACTAGCACCATTGGATTCAGCGTACTCGAATTATTTTTTTTTTCCGGGTGCCCCGTTTGTTCCCAAAAAAAAGTTTCAGATTCGAGCACAGTGTTATATTTATACTATACATAGTACAAGTACATGCATGCACTACGTACACTATGGAATTATTTCTTTCATTTTTAATTGATTATCAAGAAGCACAAAAACATGTGAAGCGTTTTCGTAACATAAAACCAAAAACGTACAACGATGATCGCTTATTCGAATTATCGATACCAAACATTGGTTCATTCAATCTTGCTAATGAATCTGGTTCTGTTCAACCGAATATAAATGACGACATTGGTAAGAATTTTCCACTGTTCATCTCTTTAATACTCTCTGATTTTCAATCTTTATATCATTTTCCATTTTAGTTACGAGTAACACTGAACTTCCATCATCTAGCTGCAATGCTGTTGATCGAGCTGAAAATGATGATTGCCAAATATTGCATCATGATGACGAAATCATTGCACTGACATTGAGTGACGAGGAAAGCGATCATTTGACTTCTGAAATTCAAAATATTTCGATTAATGACACGAATGTAGCTTCAGTTAATGACCAGAACGCCATGATTAAACCTGAAATTGTATGCGATGTCGGTGCGGATGGCCCAATTGATCAAGCAATCGTCAAGATTGAAGGTCGGCGCGGTATAATGGATTTATTAATTGAAGAAGAAATAAAGTACGATGACGACGTTTCGATGGAGATTGGACCAAGCGGTTTTCCGATGCCGAATATAGCAGCTTTGATCCCGTGTCCGGAGATTTGCCATTTTTTGAAACAGTAAGTAATAAATCGAATTTTTAAAACTGAACCATAAACTTTCACAATGTTCTTCTGAATAGAAAACAGGTCGCGTATATCAAATTGGACGTAATTTGATTGAATTTATCCATTTGATTGTGGAGAAAATTCGCCATTGGAATAAATATCTTTTAAATGAAGATGCATCGAACGACGAACGTGTGATTCACTCACTCTTGAACTATTGTGTGACAGAGAACGAGCTGGCAAAATTTCAAGTTGATGAAAACAAAATTGTGTTGAACGCAGAATTGAAAACGCTCGAATTTTAGCAGGAAGAAGCAAAATGACAGACCACATCAAGACAGTGAAGGCGCTGAACATGGAGGGCAATTTGAGCGAAAACTGGCGAAAATTTAAAAGAAATTGGGATATTTTCGCTGCAGCAATTGGCCTGGATGAAAAAACAGAACTGGTAAAAGTGAATACATTTTTGAATGCAATAGGATCCGATGCAGTCGAAGTGTTCGATACATTAACGCTAACACCAGTCGAACGAGCTACGTATCGAACAGTGTTAAATGTATTTCAAAATTTTTGTACACCTCGCAAAAATACAGTGTACGAACGATATGTGTTCTACCAGCGAAATCAGCGAGAAGGAGAATCATTTGACGCGTTTTTAATGAAAATAAAACGTTTAATACGCACATGTGAATTTGGCCAAGCCGAAGATGAAATGCTCAGAAACCGCATCATATTGGGCATAAACGACCAAAAACTGCAAACACGTTTACTGGAGACTGCCGATCAAACATGCGACACAGCAGTAACAAAGTGTCGTGCGAGAGAAACAACGAAAGAGCAGGCAAGTAAAATCAGTAAAACAGCCACTGTCGATGAAGTGCGTACAAATCAATCGAGCCGACCGTACTATCAAAACAATTCCCGGAATGAGCGACGTAAAAATAACAACAACAATGGGCAATCAGCACACACAAACGAACAGTCAATCAAATGGATCGCATTAAAATACCAACAACAACAAACGGCAATGCAAATATTGTAACTTCCATCATCGTCCACGTGAGTGCCCAGTATACGGTAAAGAGTGTACACAATGCAAAAAAATTGAATCATTTTCGTAGTGTCTGTAGGAGCCGTGATAATAATCGTAATGTTTCACAATTGATACAGTTGAATATTCAGACGAAGATGAATTGTCGTTTGAGAATGATGAATTTTATATAGGAATAGTTGAAGAAATAGTGTTTGTTGGCGGGGGTTCAGTCGATTTTAAAATTGATACGGGTACCCAAATGAATGTGTTCCAAGCATTTATTCACAAGCATTTCATTAACAGCGTTTGGTGGGCAACGCATCAAGCCATTGGGAGTGTGCACATTAAATTGCAAGTACAATGGTAAGTCTTATCTGCTGTTGTTTGCTGTTGTGGAATTTGACGTTGTACCAATTCTTGGGTTGGCAAGTAGCGCGAAATTCAAGATTGTCAATCCACCTCGTTCGAAAAATAATGATGCGAATGTTGCTAGATATAATCTCTGACTGGAATCGGTAGTTGGAAATATAGATATAAATCATATTTTGACCAAATATGCTGATTTATTTAGGGGATTGGGGACTTTTGAACATGAATACAAAATTATGTTGAAAGAGGGTGCGAGGCCTGTTGCTCATGCACCTAGAAAAGTCGCTCATGCATTGAAAGATAGATTAAAGAAAAAATTAGATGAATTACAGAAAAATGGAATAATCGAAAAAGCAGATTATTTCAGTGAGTGGGTCAATCATTTAGTCACAGTTAATAAAAAAGACATCGCGCAATCATTGAGAATTTGCATTGATCCGAAAGAATTAAATGAAAATATAATTGACGAACAAGCATACATTCCAAGTTTTGATGAATTTTCAGCAATTATGGCAAACATGAAATATTTCGGTTGTCGACTTAGAAGATGGATTTTGGTATGTGAAATTGGCAGAAGAATCAAAAAATGTATGTACATTTGCGACGCCGTTTGGCAATTACAGATACAAACGCATGCCATTTGGAATAAAAACCGGCCCGAAAGTTTTCCAAAAAATGAACACGGTAAATTTCGGTGATATAAAAAATGTTGACGTGTATTTTGATGATGATATTTTAGTAGTAGGTCGTACGCAAGAAGAGCACAATGAAGCATTAATCGCGGTATGCGAAAGAGCGAGACAGAAAAATATTCGTTTTAATGAGAATAAATTGCAAATTTCGCAAAAATCGATTAAATATCTCGGACACATTTTTTCGTTTAATGAAATAAAACCTGATCCAAATCGTCTGGAAGCAATTAAGCATTTAAAACGGCCGAAGCATAAAAAAGATTTACAAACACTTCTTGATGTATTTTATTACATGCAGTCATTCATTCCCGAGTTAGCCGAAAAAACAGCACCGCTACGCGAATTATTAAAAAAGAATGCGTTATTTGACTGGACCGGATTACATGATAAAGTATTGGAAAAAATAAAAAATGAAATATTGAATTCGAATATTCTGGTGCCATTCGATAACAAAAGACATAGTAATACAGTGTGACGCATCTCAATTCGGATTGGGTTGTTGTTTGTTGCAAGACGGTAAACCGATCTCGTTTGCATCGCGTAGCTTGACCGCCGCCGAACAGAACTATTCGCAAATTGAAAAAGAAATGCTGTCGATATTATTCGCGTGTACAAAATTCGATTTATATACGTACGGACATTCGGTTAAAATAATAAACGATCACAAGCCAAAATATTCCATTAGCTGATTATTTATCAAGATATATGATAGACTCGACAGACGATGACGAAGACAAAACAATGGCGGAAACTGTTTTAGCCACAAATGTTAGTGAAAAACGAACAACTGAACTACAAGACCAGACAGATAGAGATAAGTATAAGAATTTTGCAAATCGGGATGGCCCACTCACAAATCGAAATGCCAACCGGAACTAAGATATTTTTACATGCTTAAAAATGATATCATGATTGAAGACAATTTGTTATTTTTTAGAGATCGTATTATCATTCCGAAAGAATCGAGAAGCGACATTCTAAAAAAGTTACATGCACAACATTTTGGTATGACTAAGACGCTAATCAGAGCGCGTAATTCAGTATTTTGGCCGAACATAAACAATGATATTGAACAAGTGACGACTCAATGTAGAATATGTCAGGAAAATGCGCCAAAAAACAGACGAGAACCATTAATTGCACATGAAATTCCAAATCAGCCATTTAGTAAGATAGGATCCGACATTTTAGAATTTAAGTCCAAAAATTACCTCGTTGTTGTTGACTACTATTCGAAATGGATAGAGTTAGTTAAATTAAAAAGAAAAACAGCAAGCAAAGTAAATGTAGAGCTACTCAAAATTTTTGCAAGATTCGGCTATCCTCAAATTATCATAGCAGATAACATGCCGTTGGGATCATTCGAATGCAACCAATTCGCAGAAGCGAATGACATACAAATCATAACGAGCAGTCCTCGCTATCCACGTTCAAATGGGATGGCTGAGCATGCAGTTGGTATTTGTAAACGCATTTTAAAGAAAAACGAGACTAAAGAGGCAATTTTGAAGGCATTATTGGCATATCGCACCACAGCTACAAAATACATGAATCACTCGCCATCTGAATTGTTGCAGGATCGAGTTATGAGAATTGATTTGCCAATGAAAGAAAGCAAATTTAAACCGAAAATCAATGTCAAAGAACAACACGACCGCAAACGGCTTAGCTATAAGAAAAATTTTGACAAATCAGCAAGAGAACGAGAACCATTTGTCTTGAAACAGAAAGTATTATTCATGAACAATAACAAATGGCAGCTCGGATTAATTGTTGAAATTTGCAAAGAACCACGAGTTCATACAAAATTCAGTCGGATGGTCGCATTTATCGCCGAAACAGCTCACACATTCGTCGGTATTTTGAAAAACAAATAAACAAACACCAAAACCGTCCAAATAATACAAATAGCACTCAAACTGAGCATGAACGAAGAAAAGTCACAAGGAGTGGTAGGTTCTACTGAACTGAAATATGGAAACAAATAAAATGAAATGAACTTAAAAATGTAACTTAAAAAGAGGGAGATGTGGTGGCAGTACAAATGCAGTAGTGCACACGCTCTCTCACATAGACATACTATTGATACTAATAAATCAGTTGTACTCTAACTATCGAACACACATGCCTCATGATGTCATTTAAATAATACGACAATTACATTCAGAATAAGACTTTTATTTTGCATCGAATGTTGAGACATTATTTCGAACATTTTTGAGCATCGGTTTTTTCTGCAGGTGATAAAGCTAATCATCCACTCCGAAATACTGCTTTACTGGATCTACGATATCACTTTCCTGTGGGTGTATATAAGAAACTTGTATAGGAATACGCAAGGCATTCTGAAGAGATGTTCGAAAATGATCAACATCCTCTACACATTTCTCACGTAAATCGGAAGTCATCAAAATTTCGACAAAATCATTACGCATTTTTTCAAAAAATTCCAATAAAGCGGGCCAGTCTGTAAGAAACGAGCCAAAAATGTTTTTTTCCTTTTCTTCTTTAGCGTAGTACTCAAACGCGGAAGTAGCACGACCCAATTCTTGCACGAAATTGTTCACATATTGAAAGAAGTTTCCGAAGGTGTTTTCAATCTTCTGTTTAGTTGGTCTGGTTGAGGTATTGTATTTTTTTTCAGAATTTCTAATTTTGAGGTGTGCTATTTTATATACACGTTCATAATTAGTGCAACAAACATTCCAAAATTTATATATATCCCCAATTATTGCAACCAAAGATTTCACAAGATTTTTTTTTTTTCGGAGAGCTTTCCTGCTGCATCTGTAGTTCCTGCATTTGGCTCCAACATAGTTTTTATTTCTTGTTGTTGTAGTGGTTCTAGTTGTTGTTGTTGCTGTCGTTTCATTTGTCGTCGTTGAACAGCGTAATCCAATTGTAGTTGTTGTTGTTCCTTTTTCTGTGTTTGTTGTAGTAGTTGTAGTTGTTGTTGTGCTAGATGTTCCAGCTGCAGTTGGTGTTGTTGTTGTAGTTGTGTTTTAAATTGTTGAAGTTGTTGTAGTTGTTGTTGTTTTTGTTGTAGCAAAAACTGAGTTTTCTCGATTACTCCCGGAACAGCTGCCTCAAATCTAGGGTGCCATTCCATAAGATGTGTTATTTTTTGAAGTGAGCATAGCTCCTGAAACATTTTTTTGGCACATACCAAATGAATCTGCTATTATAAGGAAGGAATGGAAAAAATTAAAATCTTATAATAAACAATTCAAAAAATTTCGCACCGAACCACATATTAAAATGGTGGCTAAACAAAAACCTGCAGCTGAAACTTGCATTCTGCTTGAGATGCTGAACAATACTGGCTCATTGATGTGGCATTTTTGGAATTTATACCATGTTTCAGAAGGTAAAATTCAAATTAAAATATAATGTTTCGCCACGTGTTGCGTATTCGTTATAATTCATAAACGTCTCCCCGAACCGTCTCATTTCGGATTCTGTTTTCCCACTGATCGCGGCGCGAGATTCCCGAAACCATTCTCAACACTTTCATATCAGACACTTCCAGATCATGAATCAAATTCTCAGAAACAACCCAGCTCTCGCTACCATATAATAGAATAGTTGGTCTGAAGATTGACCCGTGAATCAACATCTTTGTTTCTGTACTCAATTCACGTTTATTGAACACGTGTGATCTAAGCTGCGCTACTACTTTATTTCCATTAACCCAACGCTGTTCAAACTCTTTATCAAACTTGCCATCTTTCGAAAAGATGCAACCCAAATATTTGAATTGGGAAACTTGCTCCAACAAGTTGCCATTCAATGTGCAATGAATTGGCTTTCGAGTTTTGCCCACATGCATAACTTGAGTTTTTGTGCCACTATGTGAATGATGATGATGATGGATGATGATGATGTTAATGATGAAAATTGTAATCTAATTGGTTGAGAAAATATCATCACATTGCTCCGAGTATTCACGATCAAATAAATTTAATAGAGCATTAATTGTTAGGCGCGTAAATAGATCTGAGAATGCAGTCGTATGATTTCTGCAAATCCACGAAACAGAAGTACAGTTCCCTATTTCTTTCAAGGAATTTCTCCATTAGTTGTCTGATGCAAAAAATTTGATCTTGACAGCCGCGCATTGGGCGAAAACCCGATTGATTTTCATCCAAGAGCGATTCGACAATAGCTCTTGTTCTCTTTTCCAAAATTGCACTATATACTTTACCGACAACGCTCAGTAGAGAAATTCTTCGATAGTTGTTGCAGTCTCTATTGCTGCCTTTCTTATGAAGTGGCGAAATGACTGTGCCACCCCGTCCAGGGACAACAGAGTCCAGCGAACACCTACCATACAACTACTAATCAGATATTCATTCCGAATCTCATCCACACCCGCAGCCTTACCCCAACTAAACTTATCAATTGCACTCTGAATTTCATCCATGCTAATCTCTTCCAAATTCTCTTCACTCATGTTTACATTCACATTCTCGTTCACCAAGTCTTCATTTTCGACATTCAGCATTCTATCAAAATATTCCTTCCATCGCTTCAACACATTCTTTCTGCCCATCACTACATTGCCAGACTTGTCCAAAACAGTTCCAGGAGCATGTTTCTTGCCTCCACTCCAAATGCTCTTAACCCTTGACCAGAATACCTTATTCCTCCGTTGTCCAGCAACTTCTAGATCCAGACCAAACTTCACCCTTTTGCTCCTTTCACCATCATTTTCGTCACCCGTTTCTGTTCCCTATACGACTCCAGATTTTCATCAGTTCGGTTCTGCAACCAGCGGATCCATTTCATTCTCTTTTCCTTCACAGCAATTCTAATATCTTCATTCCACCATTCTTGACTACAAACATGCCACAACACTCTTTTGCTACTTCTACAATCACTTTCTTGAACAAATTCCATTCATACTCAATATCAGACCCTTCGTTCACTTCGACTTGCGCAAATTTTTCTCCTTATTTTGCTAAAAACTCTTTCGCTACATTAACATCACGCAATCTTTCCACTTTCACTCTTTTTGTTGACTTCTAATAGCTTCTTAAGCCGCTCTTGCTAATGCATAGTTTACCAAGTAGTGATCAGAGTCCAAACCAAATCTTCTATACACTCTCGTATTTAAGACTGTTTTGCGCAAGCTTGTCTCAACGATAATGTAATCGAGAAGAGATTTTTGATTCTGACCAGGATTTTCCCACGAATACATGTGAATTTTCTTGTGCTTGAAAAATGAATTAGTTATAACTAAATCTGAGCTCTGGCACAAATTGAGTAATCTCTCCCATTTCCATTCGCCGCAGACTCCAAAATTTGGATCATTTCTACCCACTCTCGCATTAAAATCGCCTAATAGAATCACACTTTCACTGCCCTTTCTATCGACTACGTCATTCAGATCAATGTAGAAATCATTCAAATTTCTTCAAAATATTTTTTGAAGTGAGCATAGCTCCTGGAACATTTTTTTGGCACACACCAAATGAATCTGCTATTATAAGAAAGGAATGGAAAAATTAAAATCTTATAATACACAATTCAAAAATATTTTGCACCGAACCACATGTTAAAATACTGACAGGTCGATATAATTTTGCGCTCTCTTACATAAAATATTATTTTTTATTAATTGCATGAAAAAGAGTTTATCTAATAAATTTTTTTCGTGCATTCATTTCACGTTTTCTTGTATTACACGAATTTATTTTAGTTTTATTAATTTTGGTTGTTTCTCTAATTTTTTCATATTTGCTGTTTTGATCGAGTGTGCATTATTGGAGGCACTGTTTTGCTGTACTTTGACTGATTCATGCTTTATCGGACCGCTGACTTGAGGAATATTGGTGAGACGGTTCATTTACCAAATCTGAGAGACGAAATCCTAAATAAGTTAACCGTTCATAATATTTTGCGCGTTTCAAATCAGGTCCACCATTGTAAAGTCTTTGTCAGAAATGTTGTTGGTCGGTGCAATGAACATGTGATTCGCTGTTTATCTTCGTTTTTCGATGTTTCGAGTCGCGGCATAATTATTATAAAGCAATCTTTTATTGATGGTACGGTTATTTGTTTGATTAGATTCGCAAGTTTTGATCATTATATTAACTTTGAAAATCTTGTATTGCCACATAACCTCACTATTTTGAATCAAGTAAATAGATACGCGCGTAATGTTTCATCCGTTAATTTCTGTTCGTTAATTAGTGTTAATACGGGTAATCTGAATAATACATATGATTGTGGTAATTCAGGTGAGGTGTACGCTGCTCATAATAATATTGATAATGAATTTACGTGCAGTTCATCGCAGGTGGGAGGTGTTGGAGTGGATTTATGTGAGAATAATTCACAGGAACCTCCAATACGCCAACCTGTTATTGTGCTATATGACTGCATGATGAATCGGTCCTCTTCTGGCATCTGAAAATGTAACTTTGAATATCAATGACGTTCATTTGGAAAATCGCAATAAATGTAAGAGAAGGATAAAGTCACTAGATGTACTCAATCAATTCAAGGGTAGTTTCAATTTCATCCATGTGAATTCACAAGGACTTCTGGATGCTTGTCATCTAGATGAATTGAAATTAACTTTGAACAATAATCAAAATGTGAGTCTTATCGCGTTAACCGAAACTTGGTTACGTTCAAGTAATACAAATAAATCCATTGATATTCCTGGTATAAAATCATTCGTGCTGATAGAAAATCGAAACGTGGTGATAGAAAATAAAGGCGGTGGTGTAGCGATCCATGTTTTGAAAAATTTCAAAACAAAAGTGATTCTCAATTCGTTTAAGGATAATGCTCAAATCGATAACGTGGAGTTCCTTTTCACTGAAATATACATTCGTAATACAAAAATAATTTTCGGCATTGTATATCGAGCACCGAAATGCAATGAAGAAAATTCGCGGAAATTATTTAATTTGATAATCTCAACTTTTGAACATGAACAAAATGTGTTGATAGCTGGTGATTTTAATATTAATTTACTAAATAAAAAGACCTCTAATAGCGTTTTAAATTCGAATTTTCTCTTGAATTTTAATTTAATTAATGATAATTGTCCGACGCATTGGTGGCCGGGCAAGTTACCATCGCAAATAGATTTAATTTTTACAACCAATATCGCGCGCGTAAATACATTCGGGCATTTTCCATCGGGTATATCTTTCCATGACTTGTTATTGTGCTCATACAATATCAAAATTGAGAAAGTCAATAAAAATATTGTCGCCAGTGGTAGAAGATTTGATAATATCGATTTGGATGAGCTAAATCATGCAGTGGATTTATTGAATTGGAACTTTGACCAAAATCGAAATGTCGATGAAATGGTTACAACACTAAATGACAATATAATGAATCTTCTTGATCGCTTTGCACCACTCAGAACGCGTCGTGTTCATTATACTTGAATATGGTAGATATTTTGAAGATAATTATTCTATCGATCAATTTTTAACTTCGAATGAAAAATAAAATAAAAATTCTAACATCCGTAAAATGAACTTCTCCGCACTGTTATCGACAACATGCAAGCCTTACATATTATTTTAAAAAATTGTTTCACCATCTTCTACCAGGTACTTGCATATGAAACCGCTGTATTTTTGCTAGAAAAACACGTTTATTTTAGTATGATGGCAAAACATATTTTATTCAAAGTATTGTCCATTCGAATCCGCACATATTTGCCATCTTTCGGACAATTTATGAATACCCCGCCAATAAAACTGTTCGTCTTTTGACGCAAACCAGTCATCGAGCCATTTTCTCACATTTTTGTAAGAAGTGAAGCGCTGCTCCGACAGTGCGTGATCCATCGAAGCGAACAAGTAGTAATCTGACGGTGCAAAGTCTGGTGAGTAGGCCGCATGCGGTAGCACTTCCCAACTAAGCGCCTCAATCGTTTCCTTGACCAGTCTTGCAGTGTGTGATGGAGCATTGCCGTGCAAGAGAATCACTTTGTGTTGCTTTTTTTGATATTCCGGCCGATTTTGAAGCAATGCGCGGTTCAAATCGATCATTTGCTGTCGGTAGCGATCAGTATTAACCGTTTCACCAGGTTTTAACAGCTCATAATAGATGACACCCTTCTGATCCCACCAAACACACAGCATTGTCTTCCGTCCGAGCCGATTTGGCCTTGCGGTCGATGTCGCTGGTTCGCCTGGTGTTACCCATGATCTCTTGCGCTTAGGATACTCGAAATATATCCATTTTTCTTCGCCAGTCGCAATCCGATGCAGAAACGACTTCCTTTTGTACCTTGCGAGCACTTGCGAGCAGCAATTCACAAGTGGTTTTTCGGTTTTCCTGCTGCCTTTCATTCAGTTCATGTGGCACCCATTTTCCGATATTCTGGATCTTTCCCATTGCTTTCAAACGTTTGGAAATAGTAGCTGAGTCCACATTTAATTGTTCTGCGAGATGTGGTTGCGTCTGAGCATCGTCCTCATCCAGCAATGCCTGCAATGCAGTGTCTTCAAACTTCCTCGGCGGTCTACCACGTTCTTCATCTCTCAGGTCAAAATTGCCATTTTTAAATCGTCTGAACCACTCTCTACACTGTGTTTCACTTAAAGTATGCTCGTCGTAAGCTTCTAGAAGCATTCGATGAGATTCGGCAGCAGTTTTCTTTAAACGAGAGCAGAAAAGCAGTGCTGTCCACATTTCACTATTTTGAGGCACAAAATCCGACATTTTTCAAGAGCGAAAAAAACACATTGTTGTATGAAACTTGAAATATTGTATATGGAGTATTGTTGACAGATGTCATATTTACTAATAAGCCCGAACAGCATGGTTTGACAGATCACACAGTACCAGCTATTGACCGCTAGATGTCAACAGCGGTTTCATATGCAAGTACCTGGTATTTCATCTGGATTTGAGATTCAAATTTTAAGTTTCTCTTTTGAAAGGCGATTGAATAATTGAGTCATTTTGTGTGACTCATTTGTTCCATTGAAGTGGAAAGTAATAAAATACAAAAATTACTGTCAAAGTCTAAATGATAATTCAAACAAAATTTACCAATATTTTATCATTTACCGCCAGATTGATTGGATTTACCAATAATTTTCATTCTGCGCTCATTCTAAATGAAAGTCAAATTCTTGTTAAATTTTATATAATTTGATGGCCTTGATCAAAAGTGTTCATATAAATTCTGGAAAAATATCAAGGAAAACGCGCTGAATTCAAATGAAGTTCGAGCTGCATAATAAATAACACACACCGAATTTATAACTGCTTTGTAGCCATGTAAAATAAATATAGCAAAATGTTGAACACATCATCAAAAATTGAAGATATGATTGTCCATACGCAAAAATAACTTTTCCGTACATCTGCCGAAAGTCTTAGGGTTTATGGGTTATTCACTCGAAATTTTTGTCAGATTTATTGTCGAATTTACATAATGATACGATAATTGAAAAATTAGTTTTAAATATCAAGCGCACTAAAATTCTTTAGTGCCGAAATTCTTAATAGTCCAGTTATCTTATGTTGATTCGGCTCATAATGTAGCTTTATTATATCTTAAGTTTTGACTTAAGAATTTCGAAAGTCGTTTTTTCTTCATGTTTCAACTCATGTTTTGCAATTTAAAAAACTGTTGAACAATCAAAATATTATTCTTAGAAATCATACTATATTCAAACGCATACAATTCTATATTTATTGTTCAGAATGTCTTCGAACTTCTTCACATTTTTCTATGTACTGCGACGAATGAAAACAACGAGGAACACGTTAACAAGTATTTAGAAAATTTTCTCCAGCTTCGATCTGATATTGTGAAGGGGACAAATTTTGAAACCGCCGAATCAAACCCAACTCAATCAATATTTCGTTAAATCAAATGCATGAATATTTACAATAAAACATTTGAAATTATTCAATAAATAAATATCATATTGATCAAAAAGTTTTTTAAAAAATTGAACTTGACGTGAAATCCGGTAAATTAACTTCGTGTTTTCGAGTCGAAAAACCTTATTTTGATTTCACAAAATGAACAAAATTCTTAGTAATTTTGTACCAACCTGGAATGCATTTCGAATTGTGAACAATTCATCATCAGCATCACGACTGAAAAGTCCAGTTCCGTCTTACACCGATTGTGCGACATTCTTCTATTTTGTTCATCTCATCTCAAATTCGTAGTCTTTGTTTTAAACTATACGAAATACATAACTAAGTAAACGGCACAGCACTACACAATTGCGCTAATTATTACTATTGAATGGTGCGAATGAGTGCAAAGAGGTTTGAATTAACGTTGCCTCGTCCCAATTCATTGTGTTTGTGCCATTCTGTATGTAGAATGTTTCGTAAGCATCTAATTGTCTATCGTCTTTGACTTGTTTTACAAGTTTCATGTTATCAATACGAATATTAAAATGATTCTCATTCAATGCATGCAACGCAACAGCTGATCTGTATGTCTCATTCTTTTAATGCAATTCCTATGTTCGGCAAACCGTTTTTCCAGTGGACGCTTTGTTTGACCGTAGGTATATCATGCCACAATCACCACATTCAATGCTGTAAATTCCCGACTTTTTTAAAAACGGCGTTCGATCTTTTGTTGTGCTCAACAAATTTGAAAGTTTATTGTCATTTTTGAATACTAATTGCATATTATGCTCATTGAGTTTCTTCTTAATTTTATTTGTGATGCACGGAACGAAATTGAATGCAACTTTTTGTTTCGGTGTTTTTATATCCGATAAATGTAATGTTGTCAAATTCGATTTTTTAACTTTAGCGGAATGTTTATACACCAATCGATCTATTAGGTTTTGGTCGTATTATTTATTAATTAATCTGTACCAAAAGTCTACTCCGTTTCCGATTTCACAATAATTTGAGGTCCAATTCAGAGCTTCTTCAATATACGGACAACGATTAAAATACTGTTTAATTTGCACATATTTTAATACCAAAAAAATGTACCTCAAATGTACTTTTAGAAATACCAGAAATCAAAAAATTGTTCAAGTTTTTCCATTTATTCCAATGCGATGAGCAACGGCAATCGACCGATCATAGTTCCGACCAGCTCAGTTGAAAATGATGACTGATTAGTTTTGACTAATAGAGATTCTACAATATGTTTTTTGATGAACATTTTGCATTCTACAATATGTTAATGTTTGTGATTTTATTTGAGTTTTTGATTTCATGCACCCGATCATGCAATTTGTGTTCAAACGACAGAATATTGATGGGATCTAATATGTGTTTAACGACATCAGCTCGCAACTGTTGAGTAGATTGGAATAATTATATGGCAACTATGTTCTTTGAACGAAATAGTGTTAAGTTCAAGGTTCAACGTAAAATTTCAATGAATTTGAATCTAATTGATACATGTAATAGTTTTCATTTTTGAAAGAAGTAACACAATTCTCACGCAAAATCTTCGAATTGTCTCCCTATCGATGCTCTGAGAAAACGGTTGTAGGGATAAGAGAAAATAAGTTGTGCTGTTAGACCGTTTTAAAATGGCCAAAATCATCTAGATCCATTTATTTTTTCGATTACAAAATCGTCCTAAAAACAGGGCTCGTCAACCGCGAGCCATCGAGCCACCAGTGGCCCGATGCCGGTTGAGAAGTGGCCCACGACCGATTTAGAAACGAAAATTTTTAGTTTCGATATTATATGAATTTCATCGTATTTTGCGAATGCGACTTCACGAATGCGATAAAATAAGAAGTGTGGTGTCGTTTGATTGATCACTCTTTTATGGTTTTACAAGGAATAATTCCGAAGTTTTTGTGCCTTTTTGCTTCGACTTATGTTTGCGAATCTACATTCTCAAGTCTTACCAGACGAAATTCAAAATATCGTAATTGCTTGTCACAAAGTAATTTAGAATCCGAAATACGATGTGAACTTTGTGAATCTAATCCCGACTTCCACAAGTTGATCGATAATAAACAATGTCAACCGTCACACTAATTCAGTATTATTATTCAATAAATGGATATTTATTATTTTTTGTAGCAAAATATGTGTTTTTTCTTTATATATACAGAAGTGTCCCGAACGGTCGAAGGCGAGCCACAGTTTTGGCTCACTGACAAAAAAGGTTGACGAGCCCTGATATAAAGGGGTTTTCCAATAGGGACTTGAACGTTCACTGTGAACGCACCCTCAAACCAATTTCCAAAGTGTCAATATCAAAATATTCAGTAAAGTCAACATTTTCATCATGACGAAGTACACAAACGAACAACGTTTACAAATAATTAAAATTAACTACCAAAATTCCGAGTCGGTGACCGCAACTTTAAATCTTCAGTGATGAAGCGCATTTTTGGTTAAACGGCTTCGTCAACAAACAAAATATGCGTTATTGCAATAACGACCATGGTCAGGTGCAAACCCTCATGTGCTTCAAGAAACACCACTTCATCCACAAAAAATAACTGTATGGTGTGATTTTCATGCCGGTGGTGTCATTGGGCCGTTTTTTTTCGTTGATGAAAATGGCCGTCACGTTACAGTCAATGGAAACCGTTACAGAGACATGTTGCAACGTTATTTCTTTGGCCAATTGCTTGGGCTAGACATCAACGATATGTGGTTTCAACAAGACGGTGCCACAAGCCACACAGCGGGTGTGACAATCTTACTTACTTATTGAAATCCAAATTCGGTGAACGTGTTCTATCGAGAAATGGTCCTGTCGATTAGCCGCCTAGATCGTGTGATTCAACACCTCTAGACTTTTTTTTATGGGGCTACGTTAAATCATTGGTCTATGCTAACAAGCCGGCGTCGTTAGAGGAGCTCAGAGCCAATATTGAACGAGAGATTGCGGCCGTTTCCATCGAAATGTGCGGCCGAGTCATCGAAAATGAGTTCAACGAATCAACCGCTGCAAACGTGCACGTAGTGGACATATGAGCGAAGTCGAATTCCATAATTAAATGTTTTGATCGTACTTCAAGCCAATAATACAATTTTCGAAAAATCTCAAATGGTTTGCGTTTCATTCAAAAAGAAAGTTGTCAAGTCCTTAATGGAAAACCCTTTACATTTATTGAATAAATTTAAATGTTTTATTGTAAATATTCATGCATTTGATTTAACGAAATATGGATTGAGTTAGGTTCGATTCGGCGGCTTCAAAATTTGTTCCTTCACAATATCAGTTCGAAGCTAGAGAAAATTTGCTGATTGCTTGTCGGCGTGTTCCGCGTTGTTTTCATTTGTCATAGTACATAGAAAAATGTGAAGAAATTCGAAGACATTCTTAACAATAAATATTGAATTGTACGCGTTTAAATATAGTATCATTTCTAATAATAATATTTTGATTGTTCAATGTTTATTGAATTGCAAAACATGAGTTGAAACATGAAGAAATTCATAAGTCAAAACTTAAGATATAATAAAGCTATATTATGATCCAAATCAACATAATATATCTGGAAAATTAAGAATTTCGGCACTAAGGAATTTCGATTGTGCGTTTGATATTTAAAACTAATTTTTCCATTATCGTATCATTATGTAAATTCGACAATAAATCTGACAAAAATTTCGAGTGAATAACCCATAAACCCTAAGACTTTCGACAAATGTACGGAAAAGTTACTTTTGCGTATGGACAATCAATCATATCTTCAATTTTTGATGATGTGTTCAACATTTTGCTATATTTATTTTACATGGCAACAAAACAGTTATGAATTCGGTGTGTGTAATTTATTATGCAGCTCGAACTTCATACAAATTCAGCGTGTGTTCCTTGATATTTTTCCAGAATTTATATGAACACTTTTGATCAAGGCCATCAAATTATATAAATGTTAACAAGAATTTGACTTTCATTTAGAATAAGCACAGACTGAAAACGGAGGGGCGCAACGACCATACAAACGCGGCAGGGCGCGTAGTAGACAACGTCATGTATTCTGCATAGCGTTGTTAGGGCGCGTAGTATCGTCGTTGCGCTCCCTTGAGTGAAAATGATTGGTAAATCCACAAGACTATAATAAAATGATTAACAATTTTATTACTTTCCCGCACATACGTAGTGTGAAGGAACAAGTATTGGAATCGGTCTAATAATCGAGAACAGGAAAAATGTTCTTTGTTTCTTGGTGTCAAAACGAAAAATTCGTGTGTGGACTGCATTTAGCTCGCATTGTGTCATTATGAAATTTTCAGATTCTAATTTTTCAATGGAACAAATGAGTCACACAAAATGACTCAATTATTCAATCGTCTTTCAAAAGAGAAACGCAAAATTTGAATCTCAAATCCAGATGAAATAAAAAAAGTGAAACGATTTTTTAAAGTAATATGTAAGGCTTGCATGTCGCGGATTACAGTGCGGAGAAGTTAATTTTACGGATGTAAGAATTTTTATTTTATTTTTCATTCGAAGTTGAAAATTCATCGGTAGAATAATTATCTTCAAAATATCTCGGGCGCTGTATGGAAACAGACAATTTTATGTTAATTATCTTTCCGAAAAATAATGGGAACATTCTTCCTGTCAAACGCTCTCTTCATGATTACTTCATACAAATGTACAAGAAAGAGAAAGATTATATATTGGGAGTACAAATTGAAAACCGCGCATTCGTTACTAACTTCATATCTATCATAGATGTCATTATTTTGACTTTGACAGCTATTGTATCTTAAAGAGGATAAAAAAATACATTGAAAACGATCTGTCAAACTTATCATTCAGTTGAATACACAAGTTTATTATTGCGTTGAAAATGTCGAGCTACGTGCCTACAAAACAGCATTTGCGGGAAGTTTTACTTTATTGGTTTAATCTGAAGAAAAATGCTTCCGAGAGTCATCGTTTGTTATGCGAAGCATATCCAGAATATGCTCCGTCGATTAGAACGTGCCAAAAGTGGTTTGCGCGGTTCAAAAGTGGTGATTTTGATGTGGAAGACAAAGAGCGTCCAGGCCAAGTGAAAAAGTTTGAAGACGAGGAGTTGGAAGCATTACTCGATGAAGACTCGTGTCAAACGCAAGAAAAACTTGCAAAATCATTGGGAGTGACACAACAATCCATCTCCTATCGTTTAAAAGCCATGGGAATGGTTCAAAAGCAAGGAAATTGGGTGCCATACGAATTGAAGCCGAGAGACATCGAACGCCGTTTTTTCACTTGTGAACAGCTGCTTCAAAGGCAAAAACGGAAGGGTTTTTTGCATCGTATTGTGACTGGTGATGAAAAGTGGATTCATTACGATAATCCGAAGCGAAAAAAATCGTATGGTTACCCCGGCCACGCATCAACATCGACGCCAAAGCCGAACATTCATGGCTCGAAGCTAATGCTGTGTATTTGGTGGGATCAGCTCGGCGTGATCTATTATGAGTTGTTGAAACCAAACGAAACCATCACAGGAGCATTGTACCGAACTCAATTGATGCGTTTGAGCCGAGCACTGAAGGAAAAACGGTCGGAAACGGTCGCAAGACACGATAAAGTTATTTTGCAACATGACAACGCTCGGCCACATGTTGCTCAGGTCGTTAAAACCTACTTGGAAACGCTTCGATGGGAAGTCCTACCCCACCCGCCGTAAAGCCCAGACATTGCCCCTTCCGATTACCACCTCTTCCGATCAATGACACATGGCCTGGCTGAACAGCATTTCCATTCTTACGAGGAATGCAAAAAATGGGTCGATTCATGGATAGCCGAAAAAAGCACAGATTTCTTTCGACGCGGAATCCGTAATTTGCCAGAAAGATGGGAAAAAGTTGTGGCTAGCGATGGACAATACTTTGAATAATCAATTTGTAACCATTTTTCCATAATAAAGATCGAAATTTTGAAAAAAATGCGCGGTTTTCAATCTGTACTCCTAATAGCATTTGTTCGTGAGAGCATCTCATAAAATAACTAAAACTAAGGACGTTTCTGTATTGCGTTTATGAATTATAACGAATATGCAACACGTGGCGAAACATTATATTTTAATTTAAACTTTGCCTTCTGAAACATGGTATAAATTCCAAAAATGCCACATCAATGAGCCAGTATTGTTCAGCATCTCAAGCAGAATGCAAGTTTCAGCAGCAGTTATTTGTTTAGTCACCATTTTAATATGTGGTTCGGTGCGAAATATTTTTGAATTGTGTATTATAAGACTTAAATTTTTTTCATTCCTTTCTTATAATAGCAGATTGATTTGGTGTGTGCTAAAAAAATGTTCCAGGAGCAATGCATACTTTATAAAATACCACGGCTTTTGGAATGGCATGCTAAATTTGAGGCAGCTGTTCCGGGAGTAATCGAGAAAACTCAGTTTTTGCTACAACAACAACAACAACAACTACAGATGGAACACATATTTCAACAAAGACAAATACAACAACAACAACAACAACAATTAAAACAATTACAAGAACAACAACTAATAGCTTTGATGGAACCAGATGCAGGAACTGTAGCTGTAGCAGAAAATCTCTCCAAAAATAAGCTACTTATGAAATCTTTTATTGAAAAAATTGAGGAATTAAATGACATTTGGAATACTTGTTGCACCAATTATGAACATGTGTATAGAATAGCACACATCAATATTGAAAAGTCTCAAGATACATACAATGCCTTAATCAGACCAACTAAACAGAAGATTGAAAATATCTTCGGAAGTCTCTTCGAATTTTTGGACAAATCCCTACGGGGTTTGGGGCGTGCTATTTCGGCGTTTGAGAACTACGCAGCAATAGAAGAGGAAAAAAAAATGTGTGACTCGCTTCAAAGAAACTGGCCTAATTTAATAACCTTGGTAGAACAAAAACGTAATGAATTTCTCGAAATTTTGATGACTTCAGATTTTCATGAGAAATGTTTAGAAGATGTTGACAGTTTAAGAGCAGCTCTTCAGGATGCCTTGGGTATTCGTATAAAACGTAATTACGTATCTCTGCCGAAAAGTAATATCGTAGATCCAGTAAAGCAGTATTTCGGAATAGATGATGAGCCCACCGCCCACAATTAAAAGCAAAAAAAGGTCGAAATAATGTCTCAACATTCGATGCAAAATAAAAGTCTTATTCTGAATGTTATTGTCGTATTATTTAAACAACATCATTTTCATTTTTTCATTTACTTTTTGGCCTTTAATATGGAGAATATTCTTGTTAAGCGCTCTTTTCATTCTTTGTATGCAAAATTGAACATGAAAGGGGAAGCTATTATAGTATTGCATTCAAGACAAACCCACCATTTTATGACTAGCTAATTGAACTACCCGAAGACGTTATCTGAATGAACTGAAAATTGATAGATTTCTATTCCCAATGAAGTGCAATGCGTGTGTAAATTTTTGATCAATTCTAATCTCAATTTTTTGAGTTATCGTGTTAACAAATTTTTACGTACAATGGACAACGGACAACGTACCACGCACGGACAAAAAATTGCTCCGGGAATGGTTGCAATCGTTTGTTTAGGTTCAAAAAGCATTTCAGGCGTTTTGAATTTTCCGGACCGATCCAAATACTTTTACTTTACACAGTGGTGTGTGCGGAGAAGTAATATAACGATAGCGCAAAACATAGAACAGTAAATGTAATTCTTTATTGGGAATAGAAACCTTTTAATTTTCAGCCCATTCAGATAAAGTCTTCGGGTAGTTCAATTACAACAACAACAACAACAACAAACATTCATAGACCACAATAACGGTTCAGCGTCTGGTCAGTTTTACGAAACAAAAAGCCCCATATTCCCCCAAACAATACCTTTCCACAAACCCCGATCGAGAGCCAAGTTTTGAGTTCCAACACACCATTCATATCTCCTCGCATTCAAATCATATTTAACCGAATCTAAATAACGTCTACGTAGTCTACATCTACCTCTCGGCCCATCAGCTTCGGCGAACAGAATCTTTTTCGGTAATCGCTCTTCTCCCATGCGTTAAACACGGACAAACCATCTCAGTCTGGATTTTCTTTCTTCCTCTCCTACCGAATCGACGTTTAAATCCCCCCGAACCGTCTCATTTCGGATTCTGTTTTCCCACTGATCGCGGCGCGAGATTCCCGAAACCATTCTCAACACTTTCATATCAGACACTTCCAGATCATGAATCAAATTCTCAGAAACAACCCAGCTCTCGCTACCATATAATAGAATAGTTGGTCTGAAGATTGACCCGTGAATCAACATCTTTGTTTCTGTACTCAATTCACGTTTATTGAAAACGAGTGATCTAAGTTGCGCTACTACTTTATATCCATTAACCCTACGCTGTTCAAACTTGACATCTTCTGAAAAGGTGCAACCGAAATATTTGAATTGGGAAACTTGTTCCAACAAGTTGCCATTCAAAGTGCAATGAATTGGCTTTCGAGTTTTGCCCACATGCATAACTTGAGTTTTTGTGGCGCTAATGGTCATACCGAAGTTCGAACAATCCTCTTCCAAATCTTTGATAATATTTTGCAGCTCCCTTTCAGAGTTGCCAAACAGTACCAGGTCATCTGCGTAAGCCAGTGCAGAGATAATATTGCCCCCCAAAGCTACTCTACCCCTTAAATTGGCTGATTTGATCAGCTTGTCCATATAAATATTTAATAGAAGAGGTGAAATTGTATATCCCTGTCGCAGACCATTACGTACTTCAAACCATTCACTCAAATCTCCATCCACTCTTACTGCTGCTTTACTGTTTGCGTACAAACTTCGGATCGCGTTGAGAAGATAACCATTCACACCATAATCGGCCAAGACTGACCACAACTTAGATCTGGGTATGCTTTCTGCAAATCCACGAAACAGAAGTACTTGATTGATTTTCATCCAAGAGCGATTCGACAATAGCTCTTGTTCTCTTTTCCAAAATTGCACTACAGGTGAGTCGCGGTTGTTTCAACCTCCGCTCGTGGAAACGCCGCGCTAAAGGAAACCACCAGATTCAATACATTATAGTCTCTACAATTTCAACTTCGGCTTCTCCGGTAATTTCAACCGACATGTTTTTCCACGAAAACATTTGTGTGATTAAAGTAAGACAGTCCGAAATGAATTTATAGTTATTGTTTACATTTTTTTCAAAACAATATTGATCGTAGAAGCAACATTGAAATGCAATATTGGCGCAAAATCTTTGACAAATCTCATTCTTGAAACATAAATCGTCGCCTTATTGTTTACGGTTCAGTTTATTGTTTGCTATTGCTTAGTAACAAGTCGCTTCAAATAATTGATAATATTTTCTTTTTTGTTTCTAAATGTGTTCAAAATGTCTGGTTAAGAGCAAATAACACGTTTAAAGTTGAAAGATAAAGTAAAAATAAAAGAAAGAATTGAAAAAGGTGAAAGTAATATTAAAATTGCTTCTCATCAAGAATGTCTTGAAGCTATTGATATCTGCATTAAATGGGCACAAGAACATTCAAATGCTGCCGAAATTTGCATGTTAAATGAATTTGGTGATAAAGTCACTCAGAAAAAACTCAATCAAAATCGTCAATTAAAACTAACTGATTTCGTTACAAAACAATAATCTAATATTCATTAATAGTATGTTACTTGAAACATAATCGATTTGAAAACGTTAAATTTTGTAAGAACGTAATAAATCGCTAAAAAAACATGAAAAAAAACAATTTTTGATTTTGATCCCGTAATGGAAACTTTTCGATAATGGAGACCGGCCGTGCTTAGGATAGGTTGAAACAACCGCGACTCACCTGTATATACTTTACCGACAACGCTCAGTAGAATAATTCCTCGATAGTTGTTGCAGTCTCTTTTACTGCCTTTCTTATGAAGTGGCGAAATGACTGCGCCACCCCATTCTTCAGGGACAAAAGAGGATCACCAAGCTGAATTGAAGATACGATGTAACCAGCGAACACCTACCAAACCACTACTAATGAGATATTCATTATTCAATTTCATCCACACCCGCAGCCTTACCTCAATTCGACTTATTAATTGCAATTTGAATTTCATCCATGCTAATCTCTTTCAAACTCTCTTCACTCACATTTACATGCACATTTTCATTCACCAAATCGGCATTTTCTACATTTAGCAACTCATCAAAATATTCCTTCCATCGTTTCAACACATTCTTTCTACCCATCACTACATTGCCAGACTTGTCCAAAACAGCTCCAGGAGCATGTTTCTTGCCTCCATTCCTACTGTTCTTAACCCTTGACCAGAATACCTTGTTCCTCTGTTGTCCTTCAACCTCTAGATCCTGACCAAACTTCACCCATTCTCTCTCATTCGCTCCTTTCAGCATCATTTTCACAACACGCTTTTGTTCCCTATACGACTCCAGATTTTCATCAGTTCGGTTCTGCAACCAGCGGATCCATCTTATTTTCTTTTTTTTTACAGCAATTCTAATATCTTCATTCCACCATTCAGTCTTCTTTCTCCCATTCTTGACTACAAACATCCCACAACACTCTTTTGCTACTTCTACAATCAATTCCTTAAACAAATTCCATTAATACTCAATATCAGACCCTTTGTTCACTTCGACTTGACACTTTCGCTACATTCACATCACGCAATCTTTCCACTTTCACTCTTTTTGTTGACTTCTCATAGCTTCTTAAGCCACTCTTGCTAATGCATAGTTTGCTTGGCTACCAAGTAGTGATCAGAGTCCAAACCAAAACTTCTATACACTCTCGTATTTAAAACTGTTTTGCGCAAGCTTGTCTCAACGATAATGTAATCGAGAAGAGATTTTTGATTCTGACCAGGATTTTCCCACGAATACATGTGAATTTTCTTGTGCTTGAAAAATGAATTAGTTATAACTAAATCTGAACTCTGGCAGAAATCGAGTAATCTCTTCCCATTTCCATTCGCGGCAGACTCTTCACCAAATTTTCCCAGTTCAGTGGAAAAAATTGGATAGTTTCTACCCACCCTCGCATTGAAATCACCAAATATATTCACTCTTTCACTGCCCTTTCTATCGACTTCGTCATTCAGATCGATGTAGAAATCGTTCAAACGGTCTGAATCTGCCCCTTCACATGGCGAATAAACACTCACAAATCTATAAACTTCTCCCCCAATTTTTATCGAGATCCACATTAATCTTTCATCGACGAATCTATGACTTACTACTGAAGACTCTAAATTTTTGTGAATCAAAAACCCTACGCCCCAATTAGCTCTTCTTCTAGACACACCCGACAAAAATACGCGATAATTCCCGAACGTATCCTCAAACTTTCCTTTAATACGGAAATCACTCAAAGCTAAGACATCTAAACCGAAAACATTCGCTCTGTCAACTAATTCGAACTTCTTCGACTCAAAACCTCCTCTCAAATTCAAAGTTCCAATATTCAAAACGGTTATCAACTGTGGAGCTCCGGAAATGAGAAAGAAGTCACATTGAAATGAAACTTGAATACAGAATACGAAAAACTGGAACTTGAAAAGTTTTATTATCAGTTTCAGTAATGCGTGTATCTTTTCTACGTTTCAGACTTCCATGTTGGAAAGATTTGAGTCGTTATTATTCTCAGGCATTCAATTGTAATTACTAATAAAATAACTCGAAATCGATAATTAATGACCACTTAAAATGAATAAAACGCCGTATCATGATCTGCTTATATTAAATGCACAAAAGCAATATTTTTGAAAAATAAATTTTGTAAATGGAATGAAAATTTGATTTCTACTCATAAACGTCTAAATTAAATCTATTTTACGGCCAACATATCCAAAATTGCACAGTCACTGTAGCCGGTGCTTATATTCACATGTTCGAGTTTGGGTAGTTCAATTAGCTAGTCATAAAATTAGGTTTGTCTTGAATGCAATACTATAATAGCTTCCCCTTTCATGTTCAATTTTGCATACAAAGAATGAAAAGAGCGCTTAACAAGAATATTCTCCCATTTTCTTCCAAAACAATTTTTCGAATTATCATAAAAATGTTACGAACTAAATTATTTTAAAGACAAATATTCCATGATTAATTAACGCCTTGTGTGACAAAACATGTGTGGAATAAACACAATTTCCATTAATTAATTAGGTTGTTTGTTTATTAATTAGATTTTTTAGACACATATACATACGAATTATTTCATCACATCTCTGATAAATATTTAATACAAAAAACTAAATACATCACAATGAAGTATCAACATATTATAAAATATCATTTCGTTAAATCTTGTCTGGTGTATGCATTTTTGGCCAATGCTGGCCGTCCCCGTTGTTTTTTCTTTGAAATCATTGTCGGATTAGCTTCCGGAGGACATACGGTTGCTTTTTTCAGTAATGCGATTGCGGTGATATGCTTGCATATCGTTTTTTTCAAACGGTATGGGCATGTGCATGTTGACTTTTGCCAGCAGTTAGTATTAAAAACTAATTGTCTAAGAGTGTACTCGTTGGTGTACGTTTTTTGCGTAGTGGTTGAAGTCCTCCGTCCATTTACCTTCTGTATAGAGGTCGACGGCGGCTTCAACCGTAGCAATCGAACGCGTTTTGTTTGCTACTTCTTTAGACGATAATATGTAGTAAATATTATGCTCGCCCCCAAACACACGTTTTTTTTTGTCAACGTTGCAAGCAAAATTGACACCTTTTTCCCAGTCACTTTTGGTTAATATGGGTAAAGTCTGCACCATTTTTTCTTCTTGATTTCGTGTGTACATTTCTGACTTGTACTGGATCATTTCCAACAAGGTCTCCTTAAATTTACTTAAAGGCTGTTGGCTTCGAATGGTGTGATATCTTTTAACAGATGAATTGAAACCTTCGGTTAGATTATTCGCGTCTGATGAATTTATATTGGCGCCGCCAAACCAATTTGGATGTAAATTTACCCACTGCTTTCTAAAATAATCTATAAATTCTGGATCAAAGTCTGTCCAGTACTCTATAACCGAGCGCTTACGTTTTGGAATATTTCCGCACTTGGACATTCTTGCAAAATGTTTATATCAACCATTATGAATTTACGAAATTCAGGTAAGGCAAAGGTGGCATCTTTCAAGGCCTTGGACACGTGGAACCAGCGTTTTTGCCAACATTTTTGACGGTTATACAATTTTTTGGATCTTTTCAATTTTTGACGATTCTGTCGCCATTTTTGACGTTTTTGTCAATATTTTTGATGTTTTTGTCAATATTTTCGATGATTTTGAAATTGGTTTTGACGTTTTTGTCAATATTTTTGACGTTTTTATAATTAATCATATTCCATCATTAAAAGTAAATGAAAAAATGAAAATGATGTCATTTAAATAATACGACAATAACATTCAGAATAATACTTTTATTTTGCATCGAATGTTAACACATTATTTCGAACATTCTTGAGCATCGGTTTTTTCTGCAGGTGATAAAGCTAATCATCCACTCCGAAATACTGCTTTACTGGATCTACGATATCACTTTCCTGGGGATGTATATAAGAAACTTGTATAGGAATACCCAAGGCATCTTGAAGAGATGTTCGAAAATGATCAACATCCTCTACACATTTCTCACGTAAATCTGAAGCCATCGAAATTTCGACAAAATCATTACGCATTCTTTCAAAAAATTCTAATAAATCGGGCCAGTCTTTTAAAAACGATCCATGAATGTGTTTTTCCTTTTCATCTTTTGCGTAGCACTCAAACGCCGAAGTAGCACGACCAAATTCTTTCAGGAAATGGTTTAAATATGGAAAGAAGTTTCCGAAGGTATTTTCAATCTTCTGTTTAGTTGGTCTGATTAAGTCATTATATGCAAGTTGAGATTTTTTTATTTTGGGGTGTGCTATTTTATACACGCGTTCATAATTGGTGCAACAAACATTCCAAAATTGATATAAATCCCCAATTTTTTCAACCAAAGATTTCACAAGATTTTTTATTTCGGGGAGCTTTTCTGCTGCATCTGTAGTTCCTGCATTTGGCTCCAACATAGTTTTTATTTCTTGTTGTTGTAGTGGTTCTAGTTGTTGTTGTTGCTGTCGTTTCATTTGTCGTCGTTGAACAGCGTAATCCAATTGTAGTTGTTGTTGTTGTTCCTTTTTCTGTGTTTGTTGTAGTAGTTGTAGTTGTTGTTGTGCTAGATGTTCCAGCTGCAGTTGGTGTTGTTGTTGTAGTTGTGTTTTAATTTGTTGAAGTTGTTGCAGTTTTTGTTGTTTTTGTTGTAGCAAAGACTGAGTTTTCTCTATTACTCCCGGAACAGCTGCCTCAAATCTAGGGTGCCATTCCATAAGTTGTGTTATTTTTCGAAGTGAGCATAGCTCCTCGAACATTCTAGCACACACCAAATGAATCTGCTATTATAAGAAAGGAATGAAAAAAATTAAAATCTTATAATAAACAATTCAAAAATATTTCGCACCGAACCACATATTAAAATGGTGGCTAAACAAAAAACTGCTGCGGAAACTTGCATTCTGCTTGAGATGCTGAACAATACTGGCTCATTGATGTGGCATTTTTGGAATTTATACCATGTTTCAGAAGGTCAAATTCAAATTAAAATATAATTTTTCCGCCACGTGTTGCATATTCGTTATAATTCATAAACGCAATACACAAACTACCTTAGTGTTAGTTATTTAATGAGATGCTCTCACGAAGAAATGCTATATGATCCATCACTTTCTTGTACATTTGTATGAAGGAATCATGAAGACAGCGTTTGACAGGATGAATGTTCCCATTATTTTCCCGAACTATATTCAACATAAAACTGTCTGTTTCCATACAGCGCCCGAGATATTTTGAAGATAATTATTCTACCGATGAATTTTCAACTTCGAATGAAAAATAAAATAAAAATTCTTACATCCGTAAAATGAACTTCCCCGCACTGTAATCCGCGACATGCAAGCCTTACATATTACTTTAAAACATCGTTTCAGCTTTTTTTATTTCATTTAGATTTGAGATTCAAATTTTAAGTTTCTCTCTTAATGCGAGCGAAATGCAGTCCACACACTTTTGAATTTTTCGTTTTGACACCGAGAAACAAAGCACATTTTTGTGTGTTCTCGATTATTAGACCGATTCCAATACTTGTTCCTTCACACTACGTATGTGCGGGAAAGTAATAAAATTGTTAATCATTTTATTATAGTCTTGTGGATTTACCAATGATTTTCACTCAAGGGAGCGCAACGACGATACTACGCGCCCTAACAACGCTATGCAGAATACATGACGTTGTCTACTACGCGCCCTGCCGCGTTTGTATGGTCGTTGCGCCCCTCCGTTTTCAGTCTGTGCTTATTCTAAATGAAAGTCAAATTCTTGTTAACATTTATATAATTTGATGGCCTTGATCAAAAGTGTTCATATAAATTCTGGAAAAATATCAAGGAACACACGCTGAATTTGTATGAAGTTCGAGCTGCATAATAAATTACACACACCGAATTCATAACTGTTTTGTTGCCATGTAAAATAAATATAGCAAAATGTTGAACACATCATCAAAAATTGAAGATATGATTGATTGTCCATACGCAAAAGTAACTTTTCCGTACATTTGTCGAAAGTCTTAGGGTTTATGGGTTATTCACTCGAAATTTTTGTCAGATTTATTGTCGAATTTACATAATGATACGATAATGGAAAAATTAGTTTTAAATATCAAACGCACAATCGAAATTCCTTAGTGCCGAAATTCTTAATTTTCCAGATATATTATGTTGATTTGGATCATAATATAGCTTTATTATATCTTAAGTTTTGACTTATGAATTTCTTCATGTTTCAACTCATGTTTTGCAATTCAATAAACATTGAACAATCAAAATATTATTATTAGAAATGATACTATATTTAAACGCGTACAATTCAATATTTATTGTTAAGAATGTCTTCGAATTTCTTCACATTTTTCTATGTACTATGACAAATGAAAACAACGCGGAACACGCCGACAAGCAATCAGCAAATTTTCTCTAGCTTCGAACTGATATTGTGAAGGAACAAATTTTGAAGCCGCCGAATCGAACCTAACTCAATCCATATTTCGTTAAATCAAATGCATGAATATTTACAATAAAACATTTAAATTTATTCAATAAATGTAAAGGGTTTTCCATTAAGGACTTGACAACTTTCTTTTTGAATGAAACGCAAACCATTTGAGATTTTTCGAAAATTGTATTATTGGCTTGAAGTACGATCAAAACATTTAATTATGGAATTCGACTTCGCTCATATGTCCACTACGTGCACGTTTGCAGCGGTTGATTCGTTGAACTCAATTTTCGATGACTCGGCCGCACATTTCGATGGAAACGGCCGCAATCTCTCGTTCAATATTGGCTCTGAGCTCCTCTAACGACGCCGGCTTGTTAGCATAGACCAATGATTTAACGTAGCCCCATAAAAAAAAGTCTAGAGGTGTTGAATCACACGATCTAGGCGGCTAATCGACAGGACCATTTCTCGATAGAACACGTTCACCGAATTTGGATTTCAATAAGTAAGTAAGATTGTCACACCCGCTGTGTGGCTTGTGGCACCGTCTTGTTGAAACCACATATCGTTGATGTCTAGCCCAAGCAATTGGCCAAAGAAATAACGTTGCAACATGTCTCTGTAACGGTTTCCATTGACTGTAACGTGACGGCCATTTTCATCAACGAAAAAAAACGGCCCAATGACACCACCGGCATGAAAATCACACCATACAGTTATTTTTTGTGGATGAAGTGGTGTTTTGAAGCACATGAGGGTTTGCACCTGACCATGGTCGTTATTGCAATAACGCATATTTTGTTTGTTGACGAAGCCGTTTAACCAAAAATGCGCTTCATCACTGAAGATTTAAAGTTGCGGTCACCGACTCGGAATTTTGGTAGTTAATTTTAATTATTTGTAAACGTTGTTCGTTTGTGTACTTCGTCATGATGAAAATGTTGACTTTACTGAATATTTTGATATTGACACTTTGGAAATTGGTTTGAGGGTGCGTTCACAGTGAACGTTCAAGTCCCTATTGGAAAACCCTTTATATCAGGGCTCGTCAACCTTTTTTGTCAGTGAGCCAAAACTGTGGCTCGCCTTCGACCGTTCGGGACACTTCTGTATATATAAAGAAAAAACACATATTTTGCTACAAAAATAATAAATATCCATTTATTGAATAATAATACTGAATTAGTGTGACGGTTGACATTGTTTATTATCGATCAACTTGTGGAAGTCGGGATTAGATTCACAAAGTTCACATCGTATTTCGGATTCTAAATTACTTTGTGACAAGCAATTACGATATTTTGAATTTCGTCTGGTAAGACTTGAGAATGTAGATTCGCAAACATAAGTCGAAGCAAAAAGGCACAAAAACTTCGGAATTATTCCTTGTAAAACCATAAAAGAGTGATCAATCAAACGACACCACACTTCTTATTTTATCGCATTCGTGAAGTCGCATTCGCAAAATACGATGAAATTCATATAATATCGAAACTAAAAATTTTCGTTTCTAAATCGGTCGTGGGCCACTTCTCAACCGGCATCGGGCCACTGGTGGCTCGATGGCTCGCGGTTGACGAGCCCTGTTTTAGACGATTTTGTAATCGAAAAAATAAATGGATCTAGATGATTTTGGCCATTTTAAAACGGTCTAACAGCACAACTTATTTTCTCTTATCCCTACAACCGTTTTCTCAGAGCATCGATAGGGAGACAATTCGAAGATTTTGCGTGAGAATTGTGTTACTTCTTTCAAAAATGAAAACTATTACATGTATCAATTAGATTCAAATTCATTGAAATTTTACGTTGAACCTTGAACTTAACACTATTTCGTTCAAAGAACATAGTTGCCATATAATTATTCAATCTACTCAACAGTTGCGAGCTGATGTCGTTAAACACATATTAGATCCCATCAATATTCTGTCGTTTGAACACAAATTGCATGATCGGGTGCATGAAATCAAAAACTCAAATAAAATCACAAACATTAACATATTGTAGAATGCAAAATGTTCATCAAAAAACATATTGTAGAATCTCTATTAGTCAAAACTAATCAGTCATCATTTTCAACTGAGCTGGTCGGAACTATGATCGGTCGATTGCCGTTGCTCATCGCATTGGAATAAATGGAAAAACTTGAACAATTTCTTGATTTCTGGTATTTTCTAAAAGTACATTTGAGGTACATTTTTTTGGTATTAAAATATGTGCAAATTAAACAGTATTTTAATCGTTGTCCGTATATTGAAGAAGCTCTGAATTGGACCTCAAATTATTGTGAAATCGGAAACGGAGTAGACTTTTGGTACAGATTAATTAATAAATAATACGACCAAAACCTAATAGATCGATTGGTGTATAAACATTCCGCTAAAGTTAAAAAATCGAATTTGACAACATTACATTTATCGGATATAAAAACACCGAAACAAAAAGTTGCATTCAATTTCGTTCCGTGCATCACAAATAAAATTAAGAAGAAACTCAATGAGCATAATATGCAATTAGTATTCAAAAATGACAATAAACTTTCAAATTTGTTGAGCACAACAAAAGATCGAACGCCGTTTTTAAAAAAGTCGGGAATTTACAGCATTGAATGTGGTGATTGTGGCATGATATACTACGGTCAAACAAAGCGTCCACTGGAAAAACGTTTTGCCGAACATAGGAATTGCATTAAAAAGAATGAGACATACAGATCAGCTGTTGCGTTGCATGCATTGAATGAGAATCATTTTAATATTCGTATTGATAACATGAAACTTGTAAAACAAGTCAAAGACGATAGACAATTAGATGCTTACGAAACATTCTACATACAGAATGGCACAAACACAATGAATTTGGACGAGGGCAACGTTAATTCAAACCTCTTTGCACTCATTCGCACCAATCAATAGTAATAATTAGCGCAATTGTGTAGTGCTGTGCCGTTTACTTAGTTATGTATTTCGTATAGTTTAAAACAAAGACTACGAATTTTGAGATGAGATGAACAAAATAGAAGAATGTCGCACAATCGGTGTAAGACGGAACTGGACTTTTCAGTCGTGATGCTGATGATGAATTGTTCACAATTCGAAATGCATTCCAGGTTGGTACAAAATTACTAAGAATTTTGTTCATTTTGTGAAATCAAAATAAGGTTTTTCGACTCGAAAACACGAAGTTAATTTACCGGATTTCACGTCAAGTTCAATTTTTTAAAAAACTTTTTGATCAATATGATATTTATTTATTGAATAATTTCAAATGTTTTATTGTAAATATTCATGCATTTGATTTAACGAAATATTGATTGAGTTGGGTTTGATTCGGCGGTTTCAAAATTTGTCCCTTCACAATATCAGATCGAAGCTGGAGAAAATTTTCTAAATACTTGTTAACGTGTTCCTCGTTGTTTTCATTCGTCGCAGTACATAGAAAAATGTGAAGAAGTTCGAAGACATTCTGAACAATAAATATAGAATTGTATGCGTTTGAATATAGTATGATTTCTAAGAATAATATTTTGATTGTTCAAAGTTTTTTAAATTGCAAAACATGAGTTGAAACATGAAGAAAAAACGACTTTCGAAATTCTTAAGTCAAAACTTAAGATATAATAAAGCTACATTATGAGCCGAATCAACATAAGATAACTGGACTATTAAGAATTTCGGCACTAAAGAATTTTAGTGCGCTTGATATTTAAAACTAATTTTTCAATTATCGTATCATTATGTAAATTCGACAATAAATCTGACAAAAATTTCGAGTGAATAACCCATAAACCCTAAGACTTTCGGCAGATGTACGGAAAAGTTATTTTTGCGTATGGACAATCATATCTTCAATTTTTGATGATGTGTTCAACATTTTGCTATATTTATTTTACATGGCTACAAAGCAGTTATAAATTCGGTGTGTGTTATTTATTATGCAGCTCGAACTTCATTTGAATTCAGCGCGTTTTCCTTGATATTTTTCCAGAATTTATATGAACACTTTTGATCAAGGCCATCAAATTATATAAAATTTAACAAGAATTTGACTTTCATTTAGAATGAGCGCAGAATGAAAATTATTGGTAAATCCAATCAATCTGGCGGTAAATGATAAAATATTGGTAAATTTTGTTTGAATTATCATTTAGACTTTGTCAGTAATTTTCGGAATCGGTCCAAAAATCGAGAACACAAAAAATGTTCTTTGTTTCTCGGTGTCAAAACAAAAAATTCGTGTGTGGACTGCATTTAGCTCGCATTGTGTCATTATGAAATTTTCAGATTCTAATTTTTCAATGGAACAAATGAGTCACACAAAATGACTCAATTATTCAATCGCCTTTCAAAAGAGAAACTTAAAATTTGAATCTCAAATCCAGATGAAATACCAGGTACTTGCATATGAAACCGCTGTTGACATCTAGCGGTCAATAGCTGGTACTGTGATAGTGTGATCTGTCAAACCATGCTGTTCGGGCTTATTAGTAAATATGACATCTGTCAACAATACTCCATATACAATATTTCAAGTTTCATACAACAATGTGTTTTTTTCGCTCTTGAAAAATGTCGGATTTTGTGCCTCAAAATAGTGAAATGCGGACAGCACTGCTTTTCTGCTCTCGTTTAAAGAAAACTGCTGCCGAATCTCATCGAATGCTTCTAGAAGCTTACGACGAGCATACTTTAAGTGAAACACAGTGTAGAGAGTGGTTCAGACGATTTAAAAATGGCAATTTTGACCTGAGAGATGAAGAACGTGGTAGACCGCCGAGGAAGTTTGAAGACACTGCATTGCAGGCATTGCTGGATGAGGACGATGCTCAGACGCAACCACATCTCGCAGAACAATTAAATGTGGACTCAGCTACTATTTCCAAAAGTTTGAAAGCAATGGGAAAGATCCAGAATATCGGAAAATGGGTGCCACATGAACTGAATGAAAGGCAGCAGGAAAACCGAAAAACCACTTGTGAATTGCTGCTCGCAAGGTACAAAAGGAAGTCGTTTCTGCATCGGATTGCGACTGGCGAAGAAAAATGGATATATTTCGAGTATCCTAAGCGCAAGAGATCATGGGTAACACCAGGCGAACCAGCGACATCGACCGCAAGGCCAAATCGGCTCGGACGGAAGACAATGCTGTGGGTTTGGTGGGATCAGAAGAGTGTCATCAATTATGAGCTGTTAAAACCTGGTGAAACGGTTAATACTGATCGCTACCGACAGCAAATGATCGATTTGAACCGCGCATTGCTTCAAAATCGGCCGGAATATCAAAAAAAGCAACACAAAGTGATTCTCTTGCACGGCAATGCTCCATCACACACTGCAAGACTGGTCAAGGAAACGATTGAGGCGTTTAATTGGGAAGTGCTACCGCATGCGGCCTACTCACCAGACTTTGCACCGTCAGATTACTACTTGTTCGCTTCGATGGATCACGCACTGTCGGAGCAGCGCTTCACTTCTTACAAAAATGTGAGAAAATGGCTCGATGACTGGTTTGCGTCAAAAGACGAACAGTTTTATTGGCGGGGTATTCATAAATTGTCCGAAAGATGGCAAATATGTGCGGATTCGAATGGACAATACTTTGAATAAAATATGTTTTGCCATCATACTAAAATAAACGTGTTTTTCTAGCAAAAATACAGCGGTTTCATATGCAAGTACCTGGTAGAAGATGGTGAAACAATTTTTTAAAATAATATGTAAGGCTTGCATGTTGTCGATAACAGTGCGGAGAAGTTCATTTTACGGATGTTAGAATTTTTATTTTATTTTTCATTCGAAGTTAAAAATTGATCGATAGAATAATTATCTTCAAAATATCTACCATATTCAAGTATAATGAACACGACGCGTTCTGAGTGGTGCAAAGCGATCAAGAAGATTCATTATATTGTCATTTAGTGTTGTAACCATTTCATCGACATTTCGATTTTGGTCAAAGTTCCAATTCAATAAATCCACTGCATGATTTAGCTCATCCAAATCGATATTATCAAATCTTCTACCACTGGCGACAATATTTTTATTGACTTTCTCAATTTTGATATTGTATGAGCACAATAACAAGTCATGGAAAGATATACCCGATGGAAAATGCCCGAATGTATTTACGCGCGCGATATTGGTTGTAAAAATTAAATCTATTTGCGATGGTAACTTGCCCGGCCACCAATGCGTCGGACAATTATCATTAATTAAATTAAAATTCAAGAGAAAATTCGAATTTAAAACGCTATTAGAGGTCTTTTTATTTAGCAAATTAATATTAAAATCACCAGCTATCAACACATTTTGTTCATGTTCAAAAGTTGAGATTATCAAATTAAATAATTTCCGCGAATTTTCTTCATTGCATTTCGGTGCTCGATATACAATGCCGAAAATTATTTTTGTATTACGAATGTATATTTCAGTGAAAAGGAACTCCACGTTATCGATTTGAGCATTATCCTTAAACGAATTGAGAATCACTTTTGTTTTGAAATTTTTCAAAACATGAATCGCTACACCACCGCCTTTATTTCTATCACCACGTTTCGATTTTCTATCAGCACGAATGATTTTATAACCAGGAATATCAATGGATTTATTTGTATTACTTGAACGTAACCAAGTTTCGGTTAACGCGATAAGACTCACATTTTGATTATTGTTCAAAGTTAATTTCAATTCATCTAGATGACAAGCATCCAGAAGTCCTTGTGAATTCACATGAATGAAATTGAAACTACCCTTGAATTGATTGAGTACATCTAGTGACTTTATCCTTCTCTTACATTTATTGCGATTTTCCAAATGAACGTCATTGATATTCAAAGTTACATTTTCAGATGCCAGAAGAGGACCGATTCATCATGCAGTCATATAGCACAATAACAGGTTGGCGTATTGGAGGTTCCTGTGAATTATTCTCACATAAATCCACTCCAACACCTCCCACCTGCGATGAACTGCACGTAAATTCATTATCAATATTATTATGAGCAGCGTACACCTCACCTGAATTACCACAATCATATGTATTATTCAGATTACCCGTATTAACACTAATTAACGAACAGAAATTAACGGATGAAACATTACGCGCGTATCTATTTACTTGATTCAAAATAGTGAGGTTATGTGGCAATACAAGATTTTCAAAGTTAATATAATGATCAAAACTTGCGAATCTAATCAAACAAATAACCGTACCATCAATAAAAGATTGCTTTATAATAATTATGCCGCGACTCGAAACATCGAAAAACGAAGATAAACAGCGAATCACATGTTCATTGCACCGACCAACAACATTTCTGACAAAGACTTTACAATGGTGGACCTGATTTGAAACGCGCAAAATATTATGAACGGTTAACTTATTTAGGATTTCGTCTCTCAGATTTGGTAAATGAACCGTCTCACCAATATTCCTCAAGTCAGCGGTCCGATAAAGCATGAATCAGTCAAAGTACAGCAAAACAGTGCCTCCAATAATGCACACTCGATCAAAACAGCAAATATGAAAAATTAGAGAAACAACCAAAATTAATAAAACTAAAATAAATTCGTGTAATACAAGAAAACGTGAAATGAATGCACGAAAAAAATTTATTAGATAAACTCTTTTTCATGCAATTAATAAAAAATAATATTTTATGTAAGAGAGCGCAAAATTATATCGACCTGTCAGTATTTTAACATGTGGTTCGGTGCAAAATATTTTTGAATTGTGTATTATAAGATTTTAATTTTTTCCATTCCTTTCTTATAATAGCAGATTCATTTGGTGTGTGCCAAAAAAATGTTCCAGGAGCTATGCTCACTTCAAAAAATATTTTGAAGAAATTTGAATGATTTCTACATTGATCTGAATGACGTAGTCGATAGAAAGGGCAGTGAAAGTGTGATTCTATTAGGCGATTTTAATGCGAGAGTGGGTAGAAATGATCCAAATTTTTGGAGTCTGCGGCGAATGGAAATGGGAAGAGATTACTCAATTTGTGCCAGAGCTCAGATTTAGTTATAACTAATTCATTTTTCAAGCACAAGAAAATTCACATGTATTCGTGGGAAAATCCTGGTCAGAATCAAAAATCTCTTCTCGATTACATTATCGTTGAGACAAGCTTGCGCAAAACAGTCTTAAATACGAGAGTGTATAGAAGATTTGGTTTGGACTCTGATCACTACTTGGTAAACTATGCATTAGCAAGAGCGGCTTAAGAAGCTATTAGAAGTCAACAAAAAGAGTGAAAGTGGAAAGATTGCGTGATGTTAATGTAGCGAAAGAGTTTTTAGCAAAATAAGGAGAAAAATTTGCGCAAGTCGAAGTGAACGAAGGGTCTGATATTGAGTATGAATGGAATTTGTTCAAGAAAGTGATTGTAGAAGTAGCAAAAGAGTGTTGTGGCATGTTTGTAGTCAAGAATGGTGGAATGAAGATATTAGAATTGCTGTGAAGGAAAAGAGAATGAAATGGATCCGCTGGTTGCAGAACCGAACTGATGAAAATCTGGAGTCGTATAGGGAACAGAAACGGGTGACGAAAATGATGGTGAAAGGAGCAAAAGGGTGAAGTTTGGTCTGGATCTAGAAGTTGCTGGACAACAGAGGAATAAGGTATTCTGGTCAAGGGTTAAGAGCATTTGGAGTGGAGGCAAGAAACATGCTCCTGGAACTGTTTTGGACAAGTCTGGCAATGTAGTGATGGGCAGAAAGAATGTGTTGAAGCGATGGAAGGAATATTTTGATAGAATGCTGAATGTCGAAAATGAAGACTTGGTGAACGAGAATGTGAATGTAAACATGAGTGAAGAGAATTTGGAAGAGATTAGCATGGATGAAATTCAGAGTGCAATTGATAAGTTTAGTTGGGGTAAGGCTGCGGGTGTGGATGAGATTCGGAATGAATATCTGATTAGTAGTTGTATGGTAGGTGTTCGCTGGACTCTGTTGTCCCTGGACGGGGTGGCACAGTCATTTCGCCACTTCATAAGAAAGGCAGTAATAGAGACTGCAACAACTATCGAAGAATTTCTCTACTGAGCGTTGTCGGTAAAGTATATAGTGCAATTTTGGAAAAGAGAACAAGAGCTATTGTCGAATCGCTCTTGGATGAAAATCAATCGGGTTTTCGCCCAATGCGCGGCTGTCAAGATCAAATTTTTTGCATCAGACAACTAATGGAGAAATTCCTTGAAAGAAATAGGGAACTGTACTTCTGTTTCGTGGATTTGCAGAAATCATACGACTGCATTCTCAGATCTATTTACGCGCCTAACAATTAATGCTCTATTAAATTTATTTGATCGTGAATACTCGGAGCAATGTGATGATATTTTCTCAACCAATTAGATTACAATTTTCATCATTAACATCATCATCATCCATCATCATCATCATTCACATAGTGGCACAAAAACTCAAGTTATGCATGTGGGCAAAACTCGAAAGCTTATTTATTGCACATTGAATGGCAACTTGTTGGAAATAGTTTCCCAATTCAAATATTTGGGTTGCATCTTTTCGAAAGATGGCAAGTTTGATAAAGAGTTTGAACAGCGTAGGGTTAATGGAAATAAAGTAGCAGCGCAGCTTAGATCACACGTGTTCAATAAACGTGAATTGAGTACAGAAACAAAGATGTTGATTCACGGGTCAATCTTCAGACCAACTATTCTATTATATGGTAGCGAGAGCTGGGTTGTTTCTGAGAATTTGATTCATGATCTGGAAGTGTCTGATATGAAAGTGTTGAGAATGGTTTCGGGAATCTCGCGCCGCGATCAGTGGGAAAACAGAATCCGAAATGAGACGGTTCGGGGGGATTTAAACGTCGATTCGGTAGGAGAGGAAGAAAGAAAATCCAGACTGAGATGGTTTGTCCGTGTTTAACGCATGGGAGAAGAGCGATTACCGAAAAAGATTCTGTTCGCCGAAGCTGTTGGGCCGAGAGGTAGATATAGACTACGTAGACGTTATTTAGATTCGGTTAAATATAATTTGAATGCGAAGAGATATGAATGGTGTGTTGGAACTCAAAACTTGGCTCTCGATCGGGGTTTGTGGAAAGGTATTGTTTGGGGGAATATGGGGCTTTTTGTTTCGTAAAACAGACCAGACGCTGAACCGTTATTGTGGTCTATAAATGTTTGTTGTTGTTGTTGTTGTTGTTGTAATTGAACTACCCGAAGACTTTATCTGAATGGGCTGAAAATTAAAAGGTTTCTATTCCCAATAAAGAATTAAATTTGCAGTTCTATGTTTTGCGCTATCGTTATATTACTTCTCCGCACACACCACTGTGTAAAGTAAAAGTATTTGGATCGGTCCGGAAAATTCAAAACGCCTGAAATGCTTTTTGAACCTAAACAAACGATTGCAACCATTCCCGGAGCAATTTTTTGTCCGTGCGTGGTACGTTGTCCGTTGTCCATTGTACGTAAAAATTTGTTAACACGATAACTCAAAAAATTGAGATTAGAATTGATCAAAAATTTACACACGCATTGCACTTCATTGGGAATAGAAATCTATCAATTTTCAGTTCATTCAGATAACGTCTTCGGGTAGTTCAATTAGCTAGTCATAAAATGGTGGGTTTGTCTTGAATGCAATACTATAATAGCTTCCCCTTTCATGTTCAATTTTGCATACAAAGAATGAAAAGAGCGCTTAACAAGAATATTCTCCATATTAAAGGCCAAAAAGTAAATGAAAAAATGAAAATGATGTTGTTTAAATAATACGACAATAACATTCAGAATAAGACTTTTATTTTGCATCGAATGTTGAGACATTATTTCGACCTTTTTTTGCTTTTAATTGTGGGCGGTGGGCTCATCATCTATTCCGAAATACTGCTTTACTGGATCTACGATATTACTTTTCGGCAGAGATACGTAATTAGGTTTTATACGAATACCCAAGGCATCCTGAAGAGCTGCTCTTAAACTGTCAACATCTTCTAAACATTTCTCATGAAAATCTGAAGTCATCAAAATTTCGAGAAATTCATTACGTTTTTGTTCTACCAAGGTTATTAAATTAGGCCAGTTTCTTTGAAGCGAGTCACACATTTTTTTTTCCTCTTCTATTGCTGCGTAGTTCTCAAACGCCGAAATAGCACGCCCCAAACCCCGCAGGGATTTGTCCAAAAATTCAAAGAGACTTCCGAAGATATTTTCAATCTTCTGTTTAGTTGGTCTGATTAAGGCATTGTATGTATCTTGAGACTTTTCAATATTGATGTGTGCTATTCTATACACATGTTCATAATTGGTGCAACAAGTATTCCAAATGTCATTTAATTCCTCAATTTTTTCAATAAAAGATTTCATAAGTAGCTTATTTTTGGAGAGATTTTCTGCTACAGCTACAGTTCCTGCATCTGGTTCCATCGAAGCTATTAGTTGTTGTTCTTGTAATTGTTGTAATTGTTGTTGTTGTTGCTGTTGTATTTGTCTTTGTTGAAATATGTGTTCCATCTGTAGTTGTTGTTGTTGTTTCTTTTGCTGTGTTTGTTGTAGCTGTTGTTGTTGTCGTTGGGCTAGATGTTCCAGCTGCAGTTGGTGTCGTTGTTGTAGTTGTGTTTTAAATTGTTGAAGTTGTTGCAGTTTTTGTTGTTGTTGTTGTAGCAAAAACTGAGTTTTCTCGATTACTCCCGGAACAGCTGCCTCAAATTTAGCATGCCATTCTAAAAGCCGTGGTATTTTATAAAGTATGCATGACTCCTCGAACATTTTGGCACACACCAAATGAATCTGCTATTATAAGAAAGGAATGAAAAAAATTAAAATCTTATAATATACAATTCAAAAATATTTCGCACCGAACCACATATTAAAATGGTGGCTAAACAAAAAACTGCTGGGGAAACTTGCATTCTGCTTGAGATGCTGAACAATACTGGCTCATTGATGTGGCATTTTTGGAATTTATACCATGTTTCAGAAGGTAAAATTCAAATTAAAATATAATGTTTCGCCACGTGTTGCATATTCGTTATAATTCATAAACGCAATACACAAACTTCCTTAGTGTTAGTTATTTAATGAGATGCTCTCACGAACAAATGCTATATAATCTTTCTCTTTCTTGTGCATTTGTATGAAGGAATCATGAAGAGAGCGTTTGACAGGAAGAATGTTCCCATTATTTTCCCGAACTATATTCAACATAAAATTGTCTGTTTCCATACAGCGCCCGAGATATTTTGAAGATAATTATTCTACCGATGAATTTTCAACTTCGAATGAAAAATAAAATAAAAATTCTTACATCCGTAAAATGAACTTCCCCGCACTGTAATCCGCGAAAATTGCATGCGCTTGAAAGTCATTCAAAAAAAATTGGCAAACCTTTAGACGATTTTGTCATTTTCTCGAAAGAATTGGCCATTTTAAAACGATCTAACAGCACAACTTATTTTCTCTTATCCCTACAACCGTTTTCTCAGAGCATCGATAGGGAGACAATTCGAAGATTTTGCGTGAGAATTGTGTTACTTCTTTCAAAAATGAAAACTATTACATGTATCAATTAGATTCAAATTCATTGAAATTTTACGTTGAACCTTGAACTTAACACTATTTCGTTCAAAGAACATAGTTGCCATATAATTATTCAATCTACTAAACAGTTGCGAGCTGATGTCGTTAAACACATATTAGATCCCATCAATATTCTGTCATTTGAACACAATTTGCATCGGGTGCATGAAATCAAAAACTCAAATAAAATCACAATATATAACATATTGTAGAATGCAAAATGTTCATCAAAAAACATATTGTAGAATCTTTATTAGTCAAAACTAATCAGTCATCATTTTTAACTGAGCTGGTCGGAACTATGATCGGTCGATTGCCGGGCTCTACGAAATAATTTATTCCGAAATAATTTATTCGAAATAATTTATTTGGATTTTGTATTGGAGAATAAATTATTTCGATTTTTCATGAAATAAGTTATTTCGAATAAATAATTTCCTCTTCAATCCGAAATAATTCATAAATAAATTAATTCAATAAATAATTTCGATTCTAAGTCGAAATAATATATTTTTATGTATGTTTTTAAATGAAATTAGGTATTTCAGCATTCAATAGAATCTAAAATATAAACAAATAAATCTCTAACATTTTTGCGGTAAAAATACGGCAACACTAGATGCTATCAGTTGTCTGTACCGCAGCACGATATAGGTCAAATGATATGAGTGGACAAGAGAGAGAAAAATCTGAATTCTCAACAGTGTTTGTGTCTTGGTTTGTATACATATTCACATTGACTCAACAAACACCAACAAATATAATATGTGATGAATAATAACTTTGTTACGCTTATTCAGTGGTGTTTATAATTGAAATTCGAACAACATCGAGAGCAGAGGGCTACAATCGAGCATTAGGAGCCTACTGTCACAAAAAGGGAAGTTTTGTGTGGTTTTGCGTGTCGATACGCAACCAAGAATTTATGAAATCAAAAGAAATGTTTTCATTCTTTGAATCCGGGGGCTTAACAGGCTACAAACAAAAAAAAGATGACAAGGTATCAATCAATTTGTTTTCATTTTTTATCTCGTTTGATTCATTCATTCAAATATATTGCAGGAACGTTCTGATCAAATTCGATTTAGTGCCGCAAAGCTTAAGAATAAGCAAATCACATCCGACCAATATTTAGATCGTATTGTGTATATTTACACGAAAAAATTCGACGAATTATCTTCGAATGGTGTCAAATTGACGTCAGAGAGCGACAACAGTAGTGAATGCAAAAACAATATTCAACATTCATTTGCTGAGTTAAGTGTGTCCGAGCAAGTAGAACCAGTTCAACCACAAAAAGGCGTTTGTATTTCATGTCGGTCAGCTCAATGTGACATAATTTTAGTACCATGCTACCACATTGTCGTTCGTTCTAAATGTTGGAATGCCCATACTGAAAATCATAACAACAGCAAACTAAAATTTTATTCAAAAATAATAAAAGAAACAAGTACAAGAAGAAAAAAAAGTACTGTGCCCATGTTGTGACAAGATTGTTATGCAAGCGCAGGAATTTTTCATGGCAACTATCAATCACTAAAGTTGAATAAAAGAATGACATTTTCGAATGATTTTTGACACAATCAATAGAAACAATATTTATTATTAGAATCTATTTCGATTAAACCGAAATAATTTATTACTAGGTAATTTCGAATAAAAAAGTTCGGTTTCGAACCGAAATAATTTATAAATAAATTAATTCAATAAATTATTTCGATTCAAAGTCGAAATAATTTATTAAATAAATTATTTCGGAATAAATTATTTCGTAGAGCCCGATTGCCGTTGCTCATCGCATTGGAATAAATGGAAAAACTTGGACAATTTTTTGATTTCTGGTATTTTCTAAAAGTACATTTGAGGAACATTTTTTTTTGTACTAAAATATGTGCAAATTAAACAGTATTTTAATCGTTGTCGGTATATTGAAGAAGCTCTGAATTGGACCTCAAATTATTTTGAAATCGGAAACGGAGTAGACTTTTGGTACAGATTAATTTAATAATTAGGCGGGCAAAATTCTGAACCAATCGAGGATCGGAATACGAAGAAAATGTCAAAACTGTAATGCCCATTTTTGCGAGCTCATTTGCTATATACGGCGCTTGATCGATTTTTTAAGTAGTTTGTTCCTCGGTTACTTAAGAATAGCGAAAACTTAAGAATTCTGGACGTGTGAAGAAAATAAAAATTTGAATGCAAAAAAATGTAGACCGATTTTCTGTCCATGTGTTTTCAATACATATTTGTAACATCAATATGATATAAAGCAGGGCTCGTCAACCGCGAGCCATCGAGCCACCAGTGGCCCAATGCCGGTTGAGAAGTGGCCCACGACCGATTTAGAAACGAAAATTTTTAGTTTCAATATTATATGAATTTCATCGTATTTTGCGAATGCGACTTCACGAATGCGATAAAATAAGAAATGTGGTGTCGTTTGATTGATGATCACTCTTTTATGTTTTTACAAGGAATAATTCCGAAGTTTTTGTGCCTTTTTGCTTCGACTTATGTTTGCGAATCTACATTCTCAAGTCTTACCAGACGAAATTCAAAATATCGTAATTGCTTGTCACAAAGTAATTTAGAATCCGAAATACGATGTGAACTTTGTGAATCTAATCCCGACTTCCACAAGTTGATCGATAATAAACAATGTCAACCGTCACACTAATTCAGTATTATTATTCAATAAATGGATATTTATTATTTTTGTAGCAAAATATGTGTTTTTTCTTTATATATACAGAAGTGGCCCGAACGGTCGAAGGCGAGCCACAGTTTTGGCTCACTGACAAAAAAGGTTGACGAGCCCTGGTCTAAAACCCTATTTTGATCGATTGACAATTTCACAATTTTTTCTTTTCGAGAAAATGACAAAATCATCTAAAGGTTTGCCAATTTTTTTTGAACGGCGATTGTCGCTGCTAGATTTACTGCTTCATTTACTGCTTCATTTACTGAACCATAAGCGAATGCTTATTTTAAAGTTTCGTTTATTGTACAATTCTTCCCAAAATATCAAATACACATATCGATTGTACGCTAGGATAAATTCACACTCGTTTGATTGTTTTATTGATTTCATATACGTAATGATCTTTGTTTGAGAAACTGTTTTTGAAAAAAAGTGTAGGCTCTAAGGCAGATCTTTCCTGGAGTGAGGCCACGAATGACAATCTATTGTTGTTGAGCAATATTGATACGAAGATTTCAATGGTAAAACTCAGCAATGATAATTATTTCACGTGGAAATTTAAAATGGAAATGCTGCTAAAGAAAGAAGGAGTGTGGAAAACGCTCACTGGCACTAGGCCTACAGATGATACTGATCATACTACCGAGTCTGCATATGCCATTGTTAGGCTTATCCGTTCAAGATAATCAACTGCATATGATTAGGAATGCAAAATCAGCTATAGAGAGTTGCGAAGTCCTTAAGAAATTCTATGAACAGTGAACTTTAGTCAATACTACGACTTTAATGCGGAATCTTTGGGATATAAAACTTGAAAAGAATAAGGATTCACTCAACTACACATACAGAAAATGGGAGACATTCTCCAAAGATTGATGGGCTTGGGAGAACAAGAGCTGGCTGAGAGATGGAAAATTGCACTTTTATTGGTAGTGTGAAGGAACAAGTATTGGAATCGGTCCAAAAATCGAGAACACAAAAAATGTGCTTTGTTTCTTGGTGTCAAATCGAAAAATTCGTGAGTGAACTGTATTTAGTTCACATTGTGTCATTATGAAACTTTCAGATTCTGAATTTTTAATGGAAAAAAATGAGTCACACAAAATGACTCAATTATTCAATCGTCTTTCAAAAGAGAAACTTAATATTATTGGGAGAACAAATTGAAAACCGCGCATTCGTTACTAACTTCTTATCTATTATAGATGTCATTATTTTTTTCTTTGACAGCTATTGTATCTTAAAGAGGATAAAAAAATACATTGAAAACGATCTGTCAAACTTATCATTCAGTTGAATACACAAGTTTATTATTGCGTTGAAAATGTCGAGCTACGTGCCTACAAAACAGCATTTGCGGGAAGTTTTACTTTATTGGTTTAATCTGAAGAAAAATGCTTCCGAGAGTCATCGTTTGTTATGCGAAGCATATCCAGAATATGCTCCGTCGATTAGAACGTGCCACGAGTGGTTTGCGCGGTTCAAAAGTGGTGATTTTGATGTGGAAGACAAAGAGCGTCCAGGCCAAGTGAAAAAGTTTGAAGACGAGGAGTTGGAAGCATTACTCGATGAAGACTCGTGTCAAACGCAAGAAAAACTTGCAAAATCATTGGGAGTGACACAACAATCCATCTCCTATCGTTTAAAAGCCATGGGAATGGTTCAAAAGCAAGGAAATTGGGTGCCATACGAATTGAAGCCGAAAAACGGAAGGGTTTTTTGCATCGTATTGTGACCGGTGATGAAAAGTGGATTCATTACGATAATCCGAAGCGAAAAAAATCGTATGGTTACCCCGGCCACGCATCAACATCGACGCCAAAGCCGAACATTCATGGCTCGAAGCTAATGCTGTGTATTTGGTGGGATCAGCTCGGCGTGATCTATTATGAGTTGTTGAAACCAAACGAAACCATCACAGGAGCATTGTACCGAACTCAATTGATGCGTTTGAGCCGAGCACTGAAGGAAAAACGGTCGGAAACGGTCGCAAGACACGATAAAGTTATTTTGCAACATGACAACGCTCGGCCACATGTTGCTCAGGTCGTTAAAACCTACTTGGAAACGCTTCGATGGGAAGTCCTACCCCACCCGCCGTATAGCCCAGACATTGCCCCTTCCATTTCCATTCTTACGAGGAATGCAAAAAATGGGTCGATTCATGGATAGCCGAAAAAAGCACAGATTTCTTTCGACGCGGAATCCGTAATTTGCCAGAAAGATGGGAAAAAGTTGTGGCTAGCGATGGACAATACTTTGATTAATCAATTTGTAACCATGTTTCCATAATAAAGATCGAAATTTTGAAAAAAATGCGCGGTTTTCAATTTGTTCTCCTAATATTATATTTTAATTTGAATTTTACCTTCTGAAACATGGTATAAATTCCAAAAATGCCACATCAATGAACCAGTATTGTTCAGCATCTCAAGCAGAATGCAAGTTTCCGCAGCAGTTTTTTGTTTAGCCACCATTTTAATATGTGGTTCGGTGCGAAATATTTTTGAATTGTGTATTATAAGACTTTAATTTTTTTCATTCCTTTCTTATAATAGCAGATTCATTTGGTGTGTGCCAAAATGTTCGAGGAGTCATGCATACTTTATAAAATACCACGGCTTTTAGAATGGCATGCTAAATTTGAGGCAGCTGTTCCGGGAGTAATCGAGAAAACTCAGCTTTTGCTACAACAACAACAACAACAACAACAATTACAACAATTACAAGAACAACAACTAATAGCTTCGATGGAACCAGATGCAGGAACTGTAGCTGTAGCAGAAAATCTCTCCAAAAATAAGCTTCTTATGATATAGTTTTGCGTTTTGGGATATCGTAATAAATTTTGTTTATGATGATAATTATTATGATGAATATCGTTATTAGGATTGGATACTAATAACATTATTATGATTTTATTAACTTATCATAATAAAATCGTAATAATGTTATCAGAGTTACATCATAATAATTATCATGATTTATCATATTAATTTATCAGGTTCAATCATGATAATTATTAAGATTTCAATCAAAATAATTATTATGGTTTGTACAACATATTTATTAGGATTTATCATGATAATTATTACGATTCAACCTGAAAATTATTAAAATAAATGATGAAAATTATTATGATGCGATCTTTATTACTATTACGATCGAAATCGAAATACAAGCAGTTTTTCCACAAAACTCATCAGAAACACAAAGAACAGAAAATAAGCTGCTTGTTTTTCGATTTCGATCGTAATAATTATTAAGATCGCATCATAATAATTTTCATGATTTATTTTAATAATTTTCAGGTTGAATCGTAATAATTATCATGATAAATCCTAATAAATATGTTGTACGAACCATAATAATTATTTTGACTGAAATCTTTATAATTATCATGATTGAACCTGATAAATTAATATGATAAATCATGATAATTATTATGATGTAACTCTGATAACATTATTACGATTTTATTATGATAAGTTAATAAAATCATGATAATGTTATTAGCATCCAATTCTAATAACGGTATTTTTCAAAATGCTTATTATTATTAATTTATCATAATAATTTTTTATTACGTGCAAAACTATAACTTATGAAATCTTTTATTGAAAAAATTGAGGAATTGAATGACATTTGGAATACTTGTTGCACCAATTATGAACAAGTGTATAGAATAGCACACATCAATATTGAAAAGTCTCAAGATACATACAATGCCTTAATCAGACCAACTTAACATAAAGATGGGCATTTTCGCGAAGTTAATAAATTGAGTTAATAATTAATAATTTATTAATTAATAAATATTTATTAAGATGCCAACTTACTAACGTTATTACGTTCGGATCTTAATAATTTATTAAGTTCAATCTTACTAATTATTAAGATGATCTCAATTAAATTTTATTAAAATCCCATCTTAATGGGAATGCTAAAAGCGAATCGTCCGCATCAAGGCTGTGTCTTGTACCATCCTTTATTTTAATCAACGAATTGAATAATTCATAAAAGTTATTTTTGATTGCAAGTATTGCTTTATAGTGTCCTGACCAACGTTGCTCGATAAGCAGAGGAATTTTTGCTCCTTCATACAATTTCCGAACTTTGAAGCGACTGAAAAAATTGTGGAATTGTTTGACCTGTTCAAAGAAAAGTCGAGGATCAGAATTGTTTTTCACGATTTCCACAACGACGAGACGAAGGCGGTGATTAATGCAATGTACATATGGTATTTTGCGACCAAAATATGTCTGCATCAGAGCTTGTAAGCCACCCAACCGACCACTCATTACCGCTGCTCCATCAAAACACTGGCTCAAAATCTTTTTGCAATCCACTCCAAGCTCTTGCAAACGATCGATGATCAGTTGAAAGAATCCTTTGGCTGTGATATCATAAGATTTTTCGAAAGAAAGTAGTGTTTCGGTCGGTTTTCCATCAAAAATGTGCCTAAATGCGATCGAAAATATCTCGTTTCCACTCCTGTCTGTCGATCCATCTGCCATTAGTGTTAAATATGAAGATTCATTTAGCTCTATAACAATTATTTCACAAAGTCAATTTGCAATAATATTGATTATTTAATTGTGTATCTTTGGTGATGTGGATATGCCATTTTTTGGCATAGCTTCTTGACACTTCCGCAAATGATCATCTTTCTCGAGAATGTGTTTGAAGAAATTGTTGAATAATCCCGTTTCTTCATTTTCATCATCATTCGAATTACCACGGAAAGGCAGTTCGTTCTTTGCCAAAAATAAAACGGTCGAAACAATTTCCTTAAAATAGTACTGTCTCTTTTCAAGCACAGCATCATTAACGAGGCTTGATATTTCTTGATTGCTCGCAAGTCTTTGCGAATGATCCTTCCAAGCAAGCATGGCAGTAAGATGTGTATTGCTCGTCTCATGTTTCTTGAAGCCGTGGCCTTAGGCGAGTGCTTTCGACCAAAGTCTATGTATATCCGTACGTGCAAAAAACATCACTTGTATTCGTAATTGCAAACTGACGGCAAGCGAAACAGTATGCAGCATCTTTTTGCTTCGAATACTCGAGCCATTCATATGCATTCTACCATTTGAATTGAAACGATCTACCATCCGATTGTTTTGGAAATTTGTATACTTCAAGGTGTTGCTCAAGCTTTGCTGCTCCCTTTGGTGAAATATCGGAGGGAATGACATTAATTCCAAATGATGTGGCAGTTTCTTAAATGAAAAAAAATATCATTTTACATTTACCAAACGATTTTTAAACTTAAACTTAGTAAAAGCCACTCACGATTCAAAGATAATGAAATGTTGGAAATGGTTGGCGTAGACGATGTTGATGTTATTGTTGCTGTGACTTGAGTTGCTATGTTCGCTGTATTTTGAATTCCCGTTGTTCTCACTGTTAATTCGACATCTGAGCTTCGATTCGGTGGGTTGGCATTAGAAGAATTTGAGCTACGTGATCCTGGAGAAATCAAATCCGGACCATGAGCAATCTTCAAATCAAGTGCCAATACCACTTTCATTTCAAGCAGTCGAAATTCATTCGTGAATAAATTTCCATCAATATTATTCTTACCAAAAAAAAATCAATTTTGGCTGCTTTTCTGGCTTGTTTGATTGGTTTTTACTACGTTTACTAATAATTTTAAAGTATCTTTTATAATTTCTGTCCACTATTATGTATAAAATAATGTATTTCACAATATGTAGTCTACATTGCACAATACGTATACATAGCGTATGACTAACAGCGAATGACGTGACATCCCAAGCATGCCTCTGGTTACGGCCATGATACAAACGCATGCCATTTGGAATAAAAACCGGCCCGAAAGTTTTCCAAAAAATGAACACGGTAAATTTCGGTGATATAAAAAATGTTGACGTGTATTTTGATGATGATATTTTAGTAGTAGGTCGTACGCAAGAAGAGCACAATTAAGCATTAATCGCGGTATGCGAAAGAGCGAGACAGAAAAATATTCGTTTTAATGAGAATAAATTGCAAATTTCGCAAAAATCGATTAAATATCTCGGACACATTTTTTCGTTTAATGAAATAAAACATGATCCAAATCGTCTGGAAGCAATTAAGCATTTAAAACGGCCGAAGCATAAAAAAGATTTACAAACACTTCTTGATGTATTTTATTACATGCAGTCATTCATTCCCGAGTTAGCCGAAAAAACAGCACCGCTACGCGAATTATTAAAAAAGAATGCGTTATTTGACTGGACCGGATAACATGATAAAGTATTGGAAAAAATAAAAAATGAAATATTGAATTCGAATATTCTGGTGCCATTCGATAACAAAAGACATAGTAATACAGTGTGACGCATCTCAATTCGGATTGGGTTGTTGTTTGTTGCAAGACGGTAAACCGATCTCGTTTGCATCGCGTAGCTTGACCGCCGCCGAACAGAACTATTCGCAAATTGAAAAAGAAATGCTGTCGATATTATTCGCGTGTACAAAATTCGATTTATATACGTACGGACATTCGGTTAAAATAATAAACGATCACAAGCCAAAATATTCCATTAGCTGATTATTTATCAAGATATATGATAGACTCGACAGACGATGACGAAGACAAAACAATGGCGGAAACTGTTTTAGCCACAAATGTTAGTGAAAAACGAACAACTGAACTACAAGACCAGACAGATAGAGATAAGTATAAGAATTTTGCAAATCGGGATGGCCCACTCACAAATCGAAATGCCAACCGGAACTAAGATATTTTTAAAAGCTCAAAAATGATATCATGATTGAAGACAATTTGTTATTTTTTAGAGATCGTATTATCATTCCGAAAGAATCGAGAAGCGACATTCTAAAAAAGTTACATGCACAACATTTTGGTATGACTAAGACGCTAATCAGAGCGCGTAATTCAGTATTTTGGCCGAACATAAACAATGATATTGAACAAGTGACGACTCAATGTAGAATATGTCAGGAAAATGCGCCAAAAAACAGACGAGAACCATTAATTGCACATGAAATTCCAAATCAGCCATTTAGTAAGATAGGATCCGACATTTTAGAATTTAAGTCCAAAAATTACCTCGTTGTTGTTGACTACTATTCGAAATGGATAGAGTTAGTTAAATTAAAAAGAAAAACAGCAAGCAAAGTAAATGTAGAGCTACTCAAAATTTTTGCAAGATTCGGCTATCCTCAAATTATCATAGCAGATAACATGCCGTTGGGATCATTCGAATGCAACCAATTCGCAGAAGCGAATGACATACAAATCATAACGAGCAGTCCTCGCTATCCACGTTCAAATGGGATGGCTGAGCATGCAGTTGGTATTTGTAAACGCATTTTAAAGAAAAACGAGACTAAAGAGGCAATTTTGAAGACATTATAGGCATATCGCACCACAGCTACAAAATACATGAATCACTCGCCATCTGAATTGTTGCAGGATCGAGTTATGAGAATTGATTTGCCAATGAAAGAAAGCAAATTTAAACCGAAAATCAATGTCAAAGAACAACACGACCGCAAACGGCTTAGCTATAAGAAAAATTTTGACAAATCAGCAAGAGAACGAGAACCATTTGTCTTGAAACAGAAAGTATTATTCATGAACAATAACAAATGGCAGCTCGGATTAATTGTTGAAATTTGCAAAGAACCACGAGTTCATACAAAATTCAGTCGGATGGTCGCATTTATCGCCGAAACAGCTCACACATTCGTCGGTATTTTGAAAAACAAATAAACAAACACCAAAACCGTCCAAATAATACAAATAGCACTCAAACTGAGCATGAACGAAGAAAAGTCACAAGGAGTGGTAGGTTCTACTGAACTGAAATATGGAAACAAATAAAATGAAATGAACTTAAAAATGTAACTTAAAAAGAGGGAGATGTGGTGGCAGTACAAATGCAGTAGTGCACACGCTCTCTCACATAGACATACTATTGATACTAATAAATCAGTTGTACTCTAACTATCGAACACACATGCCTCATGATGTCATTTAAATAATACGACAATAACATTCAGAATAAGACTTTTATTTTGCATCGAATGTTGAGACATTATTTCGAACATTTTTGAGCATCGGTTTTTTCTGCAGGTGATAAAGCTAATCATCCACTCCGAAATACTGCTTTACTGGATCTACGATATCACTTTCCTGGGGATGTATATAAGAAACTTGTATAGGAATACCCAAGGCATCCTGAAGAGATGTTCGAAAATGATCAACATCCTCTACACATTTCTCACGTAAATCTGAAGTCATCAAAATTTCGACAAAATCATTACGCATTTTTTCAAAAAATTCCAATAAAGCGGGCCAGTCTGTAAGAAACGAGCCAAAAATGTTTTTTTCCTTTTCTTCTTTAGCGTAGTACTCAAACGCGGAAGTAGCACGACCCAATTCTTGCACGAAATTGTTTACATATTGAAAGAAGTTTCCGAAGGTGTTTTCAATCTTCTGTTTAGTTGGTCTGATTAAGGTATCGTATTTTTTTTCAGAATTTCTAATTTTGAGGTGTGCGATTTTATACACACGTTCATAATTAGTGCAACAAACATTCCAAAATTTATATATATCCCCAATTATTTCAACCAAAGATTTCACAAGATTTTTTTTTTCGGAGAGCTTTCCTGCTGCATCTGTAGTTCCTGCATTTGGCTCCAACATAGTTTGCATTTCTTGTTGTTGTAGTGGTTCTAGTTGTTGTTGTTGCTGTCGTTTCATTTGTCGTCGTTGAACAGCGTGATCCATCTGTAGTTGTTGTTGTTGTTCCTTTCTCTGTGTTTGTTGTAGTTGTTGTTGCTGTTGCTGGGCTAGATGTTCCAGCTGCAGTTGGTGTCGTTGTTGTAGTTGTGTTTTAAATTGTTGAAGTTGTTGTAGTTGTTGCTGTTGTTGTTGTAGCAAAAACTGAGTTTTCTCGATTACTCCCGGAACAGCTGCCTCAAATCTAGGGTGCCATTCCATAAGATGTGTTATTTTTGGAAGTGAGCATAGCTCCTGGAACATATTTTTGGCACATACCAAATGAATCTGCTATTATAAGCAAGGAATAAAAAAAATTAAAATCTTATAATAAACACTTCAAAAAAATTTCGCACCGAACCACATATTAAAATGGTGGCTAAACAAAAAACTGCTGCTGAAACTTGCATTCTGCTTGAGATGCTGAACAATACTGGCTCATTGATGTGGCACTTTTGGAATTTATACCATGTTTCAGAAGGTAAAATTCAAATTAAAATATAATTTTTCGCCACGTGTTGCATATTCGTTATAATTCATAAACGCAATACACAAACGTCTTAAGTTTTAGTTATTTCATGAGATGCTCTCACGAAGAAATGCTATTTGATCTTTCTCTTTCTTGTACATTTGTATGAAGAAATCATGAAGCGAGCGTTTGGATGAACATAAAATTGTCAGTTTCCATACAGCGCCCGAGATATTTTGAAGATAATTATTCTACCGATGAATTTTCAACCTCGAATGAAAAATAAAATAAAAATTCTTACATCCGTAAAATTAACTTCCCCGCACTGTAATCCGCGACATGCAAGCTTTACATATTACTTAAAAAAAATCGTTTCACCTTTTTTTTATTTCATCTAGATTTGAGATTCAAATTTTAAGTTTCTCTTTTGAAAGACGATTGAATAATTGAGTCATTTTGTGTGACTCATTTTTTCCATTGAAAAAACAGAATCTGAAAGTTTCATAATGACACAATGTGAACTCAATACAGTTCACTTACGAATTTTTCGTTTTCACACCAAGAAACAAAGAACATTTTTCCTGTTCTCGATTATTAGACCGATTCCAATACTTGTTCCTTCACACTACGTATGTGCGGGAAAGTAATAAAATTGTTATTCATTCTATTACAGTCTCGTCAAAATGTTACTTTTTTTATATTAGAACCATCAAACAAACTTCTTATTTCCTAAGAATAAAAAATTTAAAATTATTCGATAAAAATAGGCGATTCATTCAAAACAAAACAACTTAAGTACTTTGCTATAAGTATTTGTCAATTTCACCAATGTAAATTGTAAACATGAGAATTTTTGGTCTTTTTTAAACAAACCGCCCACTTATTTTGGCAGATTTTTTATTTTCTAGGCTGATTGGATCACAACAAAGAATTTAACACTAAAATCTGCCGTATTGGTGCGAAAAAGTATACTTTTCCGCGTCGCGCGAATAAAACCGCGAATAAAGTGATCCGCCCAATCACAATGAAAAATTGTTATGTTTCGGACAGAACACGGTAGGCAAATGATAATTTTTCGAAAATCTGCCGCATACAAGGAAATTAGTAGTTGGTTTGATGGCTCTGGGTCTATATGGAGGCATCTTAAAGATGAAATCTTACTCCTATCACTGTTCTGCTTGAGTTATCATTAAATCCAGCAATAAAATACAAATTTTTTTGTCAAAGTCTAAATGGTTATTCAAGTAAAATTTACCAATAGTTTATCATTTACCGCCAGATTGATTGGATTTACCAATTATTTTCACTCTGTGCTTATTCTAAATGAAAGTCAAATTCTTGTTAAATTTTATATAATTTGATGGCCTTGATCGAAAGTGCTCATATAAATTCTGGAAAAATATCAAGGAATACGCGCTGAATTCAAATGAAGTTCAAGCTGCAAAATAAATTACACACACACCGATTGAGCATCTGTTTTGTTGCCATATAAAATGAATATAGCAAAATGTTGAACACATCATCATGATTGAAGATATGATTTTCCATACGCAAAAATAACTTTTCCGTACATCTGCCGAAAGTCTTAGGATTTATGGGTTATTCACTCGAAATTTTTGTCAGATTTATTGTCGAATTTACATAATGATACGATAATTGAAAAATTAGTTTTAAATATCAAGCGCACAATCGAAATTCTTTAGTGCCGAAATTCTTAATTGTCCAGTAATCTTATGTTGATTCGGCTCATAATGTAGCTTTATTACATCTTAAGTTTTGGCTTATGAATTTCTTCATGTTTCAACTCATGTTTTGCAATTTAATAAACATTGAACAATTAAAATATTATTAATAGGAATGATACTATATTTAAACGCATACAATTCTATATTTATTGTTCAGAATGTCTTCGAACTTCTTCAAATTTTTCTATGTACTGCGATGAATGAAAATAACGCGGAACACGCTGACAAGCATTTGGCAAATTTTCTCCAGCTTCGAACTGATATTGTGAAGGAACAAATTTTGAAACCGCCGGATCAAACCTAACTCAATCCATATTTCGTTAAATCAAATGCATGTCTATTTACAATAAAACATTCAAAATTATTCAATTAATAAACTTCATATTGATGTTACAAATATGTATTGAAAACACATGGACAACAAACTACTTAAGAAAATCGATCAAGCGCCGTATATAGCAAATGAGCTCGCAAAAATGGCCATTACAGTTTTGACATTTTCTTCGTATTCCGATCCTTGATGGGGAGAGAACTTTATCCGCCTGATTTTTTAATTAATCTGTACCAAAAGTCTACTCCGTTTCCGATTTCAAAATAATTTGAAGTCCAATTCAGAGCTTCTTCAATATACCGACAACGATTAAAATACTGTTTAATTTGCACATATTTTAGTACAAAAAAAAAAAATGTTCCTCAAATGTACTTTTAGAAAATACCAGAAATTAAAAAATTGTCCAAGTTTTTCCATTTATTCCAATGCGATAAGCAACGGCAATCGGCCGATCATAGTTCCGACCAGCTCAGTTGAAAATGATGACTGATTAGTTTTGACTAATAGAGATTCTACAATATGTTTTTTGATGAACATTTTGCATTCTACAATATGTTAATGTTTGTGATTTTATTTGAGTTTTTGATTTCATGCACCCGATCATGCAATTTGTGTTCAAACGACAGAATATTGATGGGATCTAATATGTGTTTAACGACATCAGCTCGCAACTGTTTAGTAGATTGAATAATTATATGGCAACTATGTTCTTTGAACGAAATAGTGTTAAGTTCAAGGTTCAACGTAAAATTTCAATGAATTTGAATCTAATTGATACATGTAATAGTTTTCATTTTTGAAAGAAGTAACACAATTCTCACGCAAAATCTTCAAATTGTCTCCCTCTCGATGCTCTTTGAAAACGGTTGTACGGATAAGAGAAAATAAGTTGTGCTGTTAGATCCTTTTAAAATGACCAAAATCATCTAGATCCATTTATTTTTTTAATTACAAAATCGTTTAAAACACTATTTTGATCCATCGAAAATATCACCAATTCTTCTTTTTGAGAAAATGACAAAATCATCTAAAGGTTTGCCAATTTTTTTTGGATGGCTCTCAAGCGCATGCAATTGTCGCTGCTTCATTTACTGCTTCATTTACTGCTTCATTTACTGTACCATAAGCGAATGCATATTTTAACGTTTCGTTTATTGTAAAATGCTTCCGAAAATATCAAATATACATATCGATTGTACGCTAGCATAAATTTACACTCGTTTGATTGTTTTAGTGATTTCATATACGTAATGATCTTTGTTTGAGAAACTGTTTTTGAAAAAAAGTGTAGGCTCTAAGGCAGATCTTTCCTGGAGTGAGGCCACGAATGACAATCTATTGTTGTTGAGCAATATTGATACGAAGATTTCAATGGTAAAACTCAGAAATGATAATTATTTCACGTGGAAATTTAAAATGGAAATTCTGCTAAAGAAAGAACGAGTGTGGAAAACGCTTACTGGCACTAGGCCTACAGATGATACTGATCATGCTACCGAGTCTGCATATGTCATTGTTAGGCTTATCCGTTCAAGATAATCAACTGCATATGATTAGGAATGCAAAATCAGCTATAGAAAGTTGCGAAGTCCTTAAGAAATTCTATGAACAGGGAACTTTAGTCAATACTACGACTTTAATGCGGAATCTTTGGGATATAAAACTTGAAAAGAATAAGGATTCACTCAATTACACATACAGAAAATGAGAGACATTCTCCAGAGATCGGTGGGCTTGGGAAAACAAGAGCTGGCTGAGAGATGAAAAATTGCACTTTTATTGGTAGTGTGAAGGAACAAGTATTGGAATCGGTCCAAAAATCGAGAACACAAAAAATGTGCTTTGTTTCTCGGTGTCAAAACGAAAAATTCGTAAGTGAACTGTATTTAGTTCACATTGTGTCATTATGAAACTTTCAGATTCTGATTTTTTAATGGAAAAAATGAGTCACACAAAATGACTCAATTATTCAATCGTCTTTCAAAAGAGAAACTTAAAATTTGAATCTCAAATCTAGATGAAATAAAAAAAAGGTGAAACGATTTTTTTTAAGTAATATGTAAAGCTTGCATGTCGCGGATTACAGTGCGGGGAAGTTAATTTTACGGATGTAAGAATTTTTATTTTATTTTTCATTCGAGGTTGAAAATTCATCGGTAGAATAATTATCTTCAAAATATCTCGGGCGCTGTATGGAAACTGACAATTTTATGTTCATCCAAACGCTCGCTTCATGATTTCTTCATACAAATGTACAAGAAAGAGAAAGATCAAATAGCATTTGTTCGTGAGAGCATCTCATGAAATAACTAAAACTTAGGACGTTTGTGTATTGCGTTTATGAATTATAACGAATATGCAACACGTGGCGAAAAATTATATTTTAATCTGAATTTTACCTTCTGAAACATGGTATAAATTCCAAAAGTGCCACGGCAATGCAAGTTTCAGCAGCAGTTTTTTGTTTAGCCACCATTTTAATATATGTGGTTCGGTGCGAAATATTTTTGAATTGTGTATTATAAGATTTTAGTTTTTTCCATTCCTTTCTTATAATAGCAGATTCATTTTGTGTGTGCCAAAATGTTCCAGGAGCTATGCATAATTTATAAAATACCACGGCTTTTAGAATGGCATGCTAAATTTGAGGCACTAAAGAGTTTTTCAATTGGGACGCTTCAAAAGCAGACCAATAGGTACAGTAAACGACGCCATATTTTTCCCGCTCTCTTGACATTTCATTTCAGTAAGGTTTGCCATTTCATCATGGAAAGATATACGATCCAACAGCGAGTCGAAATTATTAAAATTTACTACCGAAATTCGGAGTCAGTGGCCTCAACTTTAAGAGCGCTACGTCCAATTTATGGTCGTTTTTTCAATTTTCGACAGCTTTCAAGCATAAATCGGCCGATACTGCTGCAATTTTGAACATTTTTTACTGTGCCTGTGGATTCAAATTTTTCCACTTGACGCTCAATTGTTGATCTGGCAGGACGACCCGAATCGAAAAGTATTGGGGAAAAATTACCACAATTTTTGGTTAAGATTTTGTCAGAAAGCGGTTTTGATAGTTTCGCTACATAAATGGTATTAAAGGCGATGATCCAGATATATTAAAAGAAAGTGTTTATGCTGGATGATAATTTCAAATTTCGTCCCGGCCACTCTGCTTTTTTGTTACGTTTACCATCAATCATCAATCAAATTAAATTAAAAAAAGGCAGAAAACTCAGTGAATGTTCTGGATAATGTTGCAGGCGAAGCACTTGTTAAATATGATTCAACGGAACTAGACAATTTGAAAATTCGTCTCAAAGAAAAGATTTCGAAGTTCATAAAGAATATTGAGTTGCAAATCGATTTTAATGAAAACCATTTAAGTGAGTTTTTTGCTGAGTAGAATCAAATCAAGTGCCGAGTTGAAAGTTGTTTGTGTAACAAAAAATATCAATGTTCATTTGACAAATATAGGCTTGTTGGGAATTTTGAACGACATCTCAAAGAACATAAAAAACAGCGAAGAAAGACGACCGAGAAGAACAACTTGAAGGCAACTCTACGTATGAACCTTTATTGCTGCATGATGAATTTGAAAAAACAAATGATAATTTAACCATTGCACATGAGTACAGAACGGATGACAACGGCAATATCATAGATATACCAAAAATAATTCGAATTCGAAACGAACGCCTGAGTGAGGAATCTCGGAAGAAATATTTATATAAGGTTATATGCAAATAAACAGCGGCGACAAGTGGTCCGATGACCATGGTCATTAGTTTAACTGCAGTTAAATAGACAGTGCAAGTCGGCTTTTAGTTCGGCGTAATTTAAATTATCTTCATTTCTTGTTCGGACGTGTTCTTGTGTAGCTAATAACAAAATTTGTTTCTGTTGGCAAAGTATACTTATGCAGAGCCACACCTTATATGCTGTTAAGTTGAAATAAAATAAGAAATAAAAACAAAGAGTTTATTGTTCACTGATAAATTTAATATGGGTCTGAACTGTATGAAAGATGACAAAAGACTGACTGAAAATATTGATGTTTGCATTGATGTTTGATTGAAAGAAAAGTTAAAATGACAAATAAGAAAAATTGACAGTGACACAAAAATTTAAGTTTCGTTCATATTAATACGATTGCATAACTAACAATTTCATCGTGTTTTTCAAAGCCATGAATAAAAATGTAGTATTGCCGGCAAATTGGATCATGGAAATTGAAAACCATATGGAAAAATTTCTCAACTATGGGATCAACTCAAACCAAGTATTTCGGTGCTTTTATCCAGCAAATACAGAAGCATTTGATGAATATGGCTGTCCGAAATCAGAATTTCAGTCTGATTTCGATTTGTTGTTACGGGATAATTTTGATGAAGATGGTTGTTTTCTTGGAAAAGTAAAAAAATGTCGAGGTATTGTATATTATAATAATTACACAGTGCAAGTCGCAAATCGGAACAAACGGGGCACCCGGAAAAAAAAGATAATTCGAGTACGCTGAATCCAATGGTGCTAGTCGTTTTTAAAAGTTAGATCGCGTTCTCGAGATATTCTGAATATAATTTTGGATGTTTGGGGACCCCTAGAGGAAAAAATGACTTGTTTTTTTCTACCATTTATTCAATGTAAATCGATTGAAAACGTTGGTATTGGCAAGAATACATCAGAAAAAAGACATTTGAAAAAAAAATCAATGAATTTGATCGATTAAAAGTGATTTTTGCCAAATGCCACGACTTTTTATGCTACTTTTATTGGCTTGGACTGGAGCGAAATCCCAAGTATACATTTTATCTTTATTGGATCTTCCATCGATATATTCAAAGGAAACAACAGAGCCTAGAACCAATTACGATGTGATGATTTGAAAATACACCAATCACCGATTTTTATATTTTCATTTCTTTTCAGAAATTACACGTTTGAGTCTATCAGTACTGAGCGAATCTTTTGAATTAAAAAGTGCCCCTACAAACGCCGACTTTCTCACAAATTTACTCGAACCACATTTTTGATGAATTTCGATAAATCTGCTTGTTTCATCAATTCCAATCGAATCATTTAGTAGATACTGTTTCAAACCAACAAATCAATTTTCAACCAAAATTTCAGAATCGCTTGCAATGTGTTCAGTGTTTCTGGAATCTTACTTATATCACAACACTCTATTTCAGTATTATCAATAGACATTCCAAATTTGACGGCATCTTCTATGGCTTCATTCTTCGCCTGCTGCATCGATTCCTGGATTTCGATATCAGAAGGAAGGGGGAATTCATTAAAGCGCGCTTTGTTCATACGATTTCGTGGAAATGTTACATTTGGATCAGCAAGTTTTGAGTACACAATAAGATTTTGTAGCTCGACGCGTCCAATAATATGAAATAGTTTTAATAAAGTAAAATTGATTTTTGTGAAATTTTGAGTGCCCATAGAGCGCTTTTGGCGAAATGTTTCCTCGCAAGCTTGGCTCGAAAATAAAATGGGTATGAAAAATTCTGATAACTTTTCATTTCGACATTTTTTAATGAGTTGTATCAAATAATGAGCGTTAATTTCAATGCATTGATAAAATTGTCGGTTAAAGTATAATTATGTTGTTTTATAATCCATGCTCGCCATATTCTTAAGAAGTAAACCGCACTCCACATCCTTTGTTCACTTTGTAGCGGACTCAAATCATGTTCAATCAGACTAAATGTAACATTTGAACAAAGTTTTAGGTACTTTATTGTTCCTCCACTATCAATAACATATTTGGACAATGCATCTATTGTTTTTACGCTAATTATCTTTTCAAATGAACTAAAATTTTGGCGATTCATTTATTCATTCATTCATTATTCAGTATTTATAGACCGAATTGTGTACCGTTAGGTGTGTTCAGTCTTTTTTCGTATTCCATGAATACCACCAGCATGAGAACTATTATTCGAATACATTGGTGAGAGGCTTGCAGGGCACGACTGCACCGCATTCGAATGCTCGAGCTCATGAATGGCTACTACCTTTTTTGCGGTGGTGTATTGAATATTGAAATACCCAATAACACAACCTTTAACGTTAAGGTACACGTAGTCAATTTACGTGTGTCTGTGCTAACTCAAAATCCTCTTTGTGCACACACACGGGACCGACGGCTTAAAGTGTCCTCCGAAACACTCCGTGAGTCGAACATCACTGTTTTATGTGTAAGTTTGTCTCCCATCAATATATCACTGTTATTAGCAATGATGAAATTTTGGCGATCGTCCGGGCAAATGACTTTCATCACTAAACCATGTATGTCTTTCGAAATTTCATTTATTATCATTTTTAAATGAGAAACCGACGCAATCTTGTTGCCGATTGGAATGGCAATGCCTGATTTTAGCATTCGATTTCTCAATTTGGTTCCAATGTGAAAACTATCTTGAACCAAACACATTATTTTATCGGAAATCAATGTACATGAGGAATTTGAGCTTTTGTGATTTAGAAAATTTGTATTAGCGCGCATACTACTCAATAACCTTGGATCACCATCTGACGAGAAACCAGCGTCTTTCATATTGAATCTAGAAGTAGAATGGTAAAATAGTTAAATTTTCAATTTTTTTTTTGTATTAGTATTACTTTTTTAATTCTCGGATTGTGTGCTTACATCTTTTTTTTACAGTTTGCGCCGTGAATTTATTATCGACCCCAAATATTTGTAGTACGAATGGAGGAACATTCTCCATAAAGCGCCATCACAACGTAAACTAATGAAGATGATGGTCATTTTCAAAAAATTTTGTATGTCGCTTACTGATTTGGCCATAAACGAAAAACTGATTGGCATTCCTGTCTGTGCGTTAGTTGGTAAAAAAAGACCAATCAGCTGATTTGTCTTTGGATCATACTCAACATTTGAAAAGATACCTGAACCATCTTCAGATAACCAAATATATGGTTTCAATTTTAGTTTTGATAGATATGCACTCAATTCACGACTGAATTTTTGAGATTCTTACAGATTCTGGATGCGTGTGGCATCGGTAGATTAGCACATACCCGAGGAACATTTTCTATCCTTTATATGGTTTTATAGGCATTTATATAGTCACTATATATAGCCTACATAGAGTACAGGGGTGGAGCCTATTAACATAGGAGCTCCTATACTTATATAGACTCTTAAAGGTTAAGGGATTCTTTTTTAACTTTATTATATAGGGTATTGTCCTTATATAGGTTTTATAAAGGACCCTTTATAAGGCCTATATAAGTGAAAGATCGCCTATATAATAAGTAATGTAGGTAACAACGAACCCTATTAAATACCTTATTAATGCTTACTATATAGGCTCATACCTAGAAAAGAACCTGTAATATAACTAAAAAGCCTTTTTAATACCTTTGTAATGTCTTTAAAATGCCTATATTTTGTCTGTAAAAGATCAGCCAACAGTCTGTGTGTTTTGTTTTCTCTTTCATTCCCTTTGCACATCTTTTTGCATATGCATAGGAAGGAACGCAATATTGAATCGAGGCATGCGACACGATGTTATATTATAAGCCAACATGAACGTTGATTATGGATATGTTCTTGAAAATATTTCAACATGTCTGACGTTTATATTCATATGCAACTTGAAAATGCGATTTGAACTGTCTCCATCTCGAAATTCCACGGGCAAATGCATTTTTATGATGAAATCACACATCCTACCCCTCTTATTTTTAAGCGCCTTCATAAAAAACATTATTGACATTTTGTCAGAAATTTTCATGGTTTTCATAACACGAATTTAGGTGTTACCTTTTGTTTTGAACAAATAATTTTTGTTGCCAAAATTCATTTTCTTTGACGATTTATCATATTTCAATTAATTTTTAATTAATTTGTTTTTATTTAAGCATCTAATAATTTCAACGTAAAATTATTTTGAATCTTCCAAGTTCTTGTAACGAAATTGATAGGAAAATATGGCCGCATTCTATTTATAGTCTATACAATACCTTCTTAAGTCTATGTAAATGAATGCCTATCTTATGTTCATTTAAGAACCTAAATAGGATCATGCCTACAAGAGCCTCTATAAAACCTAAATAATGAGTTATATAGGCATTTCAAACACACAGCTATATAAACTCTATGTAATGCCTATTAAACGAATTATTCAGGGTAATTCCTAATTAACTCCTATTTAAGGCCTTATTAACTCTGGACCCATAAAGTTTTGATTTTTACCGAAAGATGTCGTTTAGTTCCGAAAATATTTTGAAATTCTGAAAACAGCTGTCAAATGCCTGTCCTATACAATAGTTGATTCCCCATTTAACTCCTTTCATAAGGCTGTATTTAATTTATATCAAGGTATTTTACACTTGCCTTTATAAACCCTTCAAAAGGCCTATACAACGAATTATATAGTTAATTCCCTATTTGTCGGGCTGAGAGTAAAAACGATTAAAAACATCTTACGTCATGCTCACGCTTACGAGAATTTTCCTTGGTGTGAGCAGGAGATAAAATGTTTTTAATCGTTTTTACTCTCAGCCCTACATTTAACTCCTTTCTAAAGCCTTTATTTAAATTATATAGGTAAGTGCCGATGCTCCGCCCTTTTTTTCGTCGTTCCTTCATAAATCATTAAATAGGAATTATATAGACAGAAATAGGAAAGTACCTATTTAATTTCTTAGGTAGGCTCTTATAGGCTTTATTTAGGAATGCAAAACCTATTTAGCTGAGCAAATGTTCCTCGGGTAGCGTTTCGTAACAAGCCTTTCCATCTACGAGATAAATGTACGCAGAGAAATATTTCACAATCTCGGTGTATCTATATGCTCTTGGATCTTTATTCATATTGTTCTGTGCATTTTCAATCAAAGATTTCAGTATAAATGAAAAATCAGATAAAATCCAATCCTCTTCCTTGACTGATTGAGTTGATTTTAGTTGATTGATCCATGTTGGGAATTTCGAAATTATTATTCGATGACCAGGAACCAGCAAAAACCGTGCCTTTTTTTCATATATAGTTCCATTTAGAATGTTTTGAAAACCACTTCTATCCTCGTTCACAAAATTCTCAATTTCTTTAATTGAATCATTACTGATAGTTTCCGACAGTTGCACAATCAAAACCACAATGAATCAAAATAAGCACTTTTGGTAGTTTCTCGTTATTTAATTTCTGAATTTTGGTGAAAATACTGTCTTCCGACTAAAAAAAATAATATGAGTGAGAATAAAATATTGTATTTAGAAAATAAAAATATATATTTGTACCATTTTGAATAATTCAGCTTGTTGAGAAATAGGCTTGTTTCACGATGAATGACAAAATAAAAATAAATTAGTTGTCTTCAAAGTAATAAGTCAAGAGATAGAGAATTATGTACTGTCAAATGAAATTATGCATCAATTCATAGCAGAATAGTTCTAGATACGACTGATTCGCGCGCATTGCTGCTAGAAATTGTGATGATACACAAAGATACGCAAAGATAATACACAGGATTTGCGTTTACGTATAGTGATACGCTTAATTCTAATTTGATACGTAAAAATCCGCATGATACCATCGAGTAGTAAGCCCCTAGAGTATTTCGGAATAAATGATGAGCCCCACCGCCCAGAATTAAAAGCAAAATAAATGGTCTTACGTACGTAAAACTAACTTCTCCACATATTTCCCGAAATTGTTCGGGCTTACGCATTTTTCATTGATTGCTACTCATTTGTATTGGATTTATATTGATTTCTTATCGAATCATCATGCAACTTTGAGAATAAATCACAGAAAATTTCAAGTCATTACGATGAGATCGAATTTCAAGTCATTACACATCATGTAATTTAAATTTTAATTTTAATAAAAAAAATGAATAAACATCTCAGTTTCTAATTACTTTTCCGCACACACCACTGTGTGTGGTAAAAGTATTGCGATCGGTCCAAAAAATTCAAAACGCTCGGAATAAGTTTTCTATGCGTTTTGAACCTAGAAAAAACGATTGCAACCATTCCCGGAGCAATTTTTTGTCCGTGTGTGGTACGTTGTCCGTTGTACGTTGTCCGTTGTCCTTTGTACGTTGTCCGTTGTATGCAAAAATTTGTAAACACGATAACCCAAAAAATCGGATAATTTTTTCGGGTAGCTCTAGTGGAGTGGAATCAAAAATGGGCTGTTTTTCAATTTGATTACGAAAAATTTGTATGGGGACTATGACTATTTCGCATTGTATCATTATGAAACTTGCAGGATATTATTTTTTTATGAAAAAAATGAGGCATGCAAAATTTCAAGTCATTCCAATGAGATTCAAGACTACCTCCTCCGTAAAATTTCCGTTTTTTGGGACCTTTTCGAGGTCAAAATGAACATTTGTATACCGACTTTCTCAAGTTCACATTGTAACGAATTGAAACTTTGAATATATTATTTTTTTATGAATAAAATGAGTCATGCAGAATTTCAAGTCATTTCGACTAGATTTAGGACTACTTCCCCTGCAAAATTTCGGATTTTCGGAGTCTTTTCGGGGTCAAAACTGAAAAATTGTATGGCGGCTATCTTTAGTTCACATTGTTTCCTATTGGAACTGTCATAATATTATTTTCTATGGTTTTCAAGTCATTCTGATGAGTTTTAAATCTAGCTCCCTCACAAAATTTCCAATTTTCGGGGTCAATATTCAAATGCCAGATACCAGCGGTCAATAGCTGGTACTGTGTGATCTGTCAAACCATGTTGTTCATGCTTATTAGCAAATATGACATCTGTCAACAATACTTTATACACAATATTTCAAGTTTCATACAACAATGTGTTTTTTTCGCTCTTGAAAAATGTCGGATTTTGTGCCTGAAAATAGTGAAATGCGGACAGCACTGCTTTTCTGCTTTCGTTTAAAGAAAACTGCTGCCGAATCTCATCGAATGCTTCTAGAAGCTTACGACGAGCATGCTTTAAGTGAAACACAGTGTAGAGAGTGGTTCAGACGATTTAAAAATGGCAATGTTGACCTGAGAAATGAAGAACGTGGTAGACCGCCGAGGAAGTTTGAAGACACTGCATTGCAGGCATTGCTGGATGAGGACGATGCTCAGACGCAACCACATCTCGCAGAACAATTAAATGTGGACTCAGCAACTATTTCCAGACGTTTGAAAGCAATGGGAAAGATCCAGAAGGTCGGAAAATGGGTGCCACATGAACTGAATGAAAGGCAGCAGGAAAACCGAAAAACCACTTGTGAATTGCTGCTCGCAAGTGCTCGCAAGGTACAAGAGGAAGTCGTTTCTGCATCGGATTGTGACTGGCGATGAAAAATGAATATATTTCGAGAATCCTAAGCGCAAGAGATCATGGGTAACACCAGGCGAACCAGCGACATCGACCGCAAGGCCAAATCCGGCCAAATCGGTTCGGACGGAAGACAATGCTGTGTGTTAGGTGAGATCAGAAGGGTGGCATCTATTATGAGCTGTTAAAACCTGGTTAAACGGTTAATACTGATCGCTACCGACAGCGAATGATCGATTTGAACCGCGCATTGCTTCAAAAACAGCCGGATTATCAAAAAAGGCAACACAAAGTGATTCTCTTGCACGGCAATGCTCCATCACACACTGCAAGACTGGTCAAGGAAACGATTGAGCGTAGTTGGGAAGTGCTACCGCATGCGGCTTACTCACCAGATTACATCGGTTGGCACCGTCAGATTACTACTTGTTCGCTTCGATGGGTCACGCACTGTCGGAGCAGCGCTTCACTTCTTACAAAAATGTGAGAAAATGGCTCGATGACTGGTTTGCGTCAAAAGACGAACAGTTTTATTGGCGCGGTATTCATAAAGTGTCCGAAAGATGGCAAAAATGTGCGGATTCGAATGGACAATACTTTGAATAAAATATGTTTTGCCATCATACTAAAATGAACGTGTTTTTTTAGCAAATATACAGCGGTTTCATATGCAAGTACCTGGTAAATTGGATGAAGTATTTGTGATTTTCTAATCTGTGTTTTTTCATCAGTTTGAATGCTCATGCTGTTACAGAAAGTTGTACTGTTATACATAACATAAATGTAGAACCATATGTATCGTTGGCATGAATTGAAAGTTCACATCAGAGTAAACTAATTCGTAATTGTTATTACCAATTCAAAAATAGAGAACGTTGAAGTAAGAATTAGGAACTGAGATGTTTATTTGTTTTTGTATTAAAATTGGAATTTAAATCACATGATGTGTAATGACCCGAAATTCGATCTCATCGTAATGACTTGAAATTTTCTGTAATTTATTCTCAAAGTTGCATGATGATTCGATAAGAAATAAACATAAATCCAATACAAATGAGTAGCAATCAATGAAAAATGCGTAAGCCCGAACAATTTCGGGAAATGTGCGGAAAAGTTAGTTTTACGTACGTAAGACCATTTATTTTTACTTCAACTAACGCTTCTTCGCTAGTTTTGAATTGGTAATAACAATTACGAATTAGTTTAGTCTGGTCTGAACTTTTGATTCATGCCAACGATAGATATGGTTCCACATTTATGTTATGTATAACTTTCGTTGAAAAGTTATTGAGCATTCAAATTGATGAAAGAAAAAAACAGATTAGAAAAACACAAATAGATCATACAATTTAATGACAAAATATGAATTTTGACCACGAAAATTGAAAATTTTGTAGGGGAGGAAGTCTTAAACCTGTTAAGAATGACTTGAAATTTTGCGTGACTTATTTATTTCATAAAAAAATAATATCCTGAAAGTTTCATAATGATACAATGCGAAATAGTCATAGTCCCCATACAAATTTTTCTTAATTATATTGAAAAACAGCCCATTTTTTGATTCGACTCCACTAGAGCCCGAAAAAATTATCCGATTAGGCTGAAAATTAATAGGTTTCTATTCCTAATGAAGACCAATGTGTGTGTAAATTTTTGATCAATTCTAAAACAAAAAATTTCTCCGGGAATGGTTGCAATCGTTTTTTCTAGGTTCAAAACGCATAGAAAACTTATTCCGAGCGTTTTGAATTTTTTGGACCGATCGCAATACCTTTACAACACACAGTGGTATGTGCGGAAAAGTAAAAAAGTTCGAAATAATGTGTTAACATTCGATGCAAAATAAAAGTATTATTCTGAATGTTATTGTCGTATTATTTAAATGACATCATTTTCATTGTTTCATTTACTTTTTGGCAATTTATCGATGCAATATTTGTCTTCAAAATAATTTAGTTCGTAACATTTTTATGATAATGCGAAAAATTGTTCTGGAAGAAAATGGGAGAATATTCTTGTTAAACGCTCCCCTCATTCTTTGTGTGCAAAATTGAACATGAAAGAGGAAGCTATTATAGCATTGCATTCAAGACAAACCCACCATTTTATGACTAGCTAATTGAACTACCCGAAGACATTATCTGAATGAACTGAAAATTAATAGGTTTCTATTGCCAATAAAGACTTAAATGTACAACTGTACATTAGAACTCTATATTTTGCGCTATCGTAATATTACTTTAACGCACACACTACTGTGTATAGTAAAAGTATTGCGATCGGTCCGAAAAATTCAAAACGTCTGGAATGCTTTTTGAACCTAAAAAAACGATTACAATCATTCCCGGAGCAATTTTTTGTCCGTGTGTGGTACGTTGTCCGTTGTCCGTTGTACGTTGTACGCAAAATTTTGTTAACACTATAACTTACAAATTGAGATTAGAATTGAACGAAAATGAATGCACATGTTGGTCTTCATAAGGAATAGAAACCTATTAACTTTCAGCCTAATCGGATAATTTTTTCGGGTAGCTCTAGTGGAGTCGAATCAATGAAAGGGCAATTTTTCAATATAATTAAGATACATTTGTATGGGGAATATCTTAAGTTCACATTGTATCCTATTGAAACTTTCAGAATATTATTTTTTTATGAAAAAAATAAGACATGTAAAAATTCAAGTCATTCCAAAGAGATTTGGGAAATATTTAAAATAATCGAACGAAAAAGGGTAAAGTTCAAGGTTCAATCTAAACGTCAAATGTATTTGAATCTTATTACACTATGTTATATTGTTCATTTTTGAAAGAAATAACACCATTCTCACACAAAATCTTTAAATTGTCTCTCTTTCTCTCTCTCGATACTCTGAGAAAACTTTTGTAGGGATTTGAGAAAAAAAAGTTGCTGTCTTTTATTTCACTACAAGAATCAATAGTTTCAAGAGTTTTTGAAGGTGCGGGAAATTCGCGGAAAAGTTAGTTTTTCGTATGTTAGACCATTTATTCTTTTTTGGATTAGAATAATTATTATGATTAATATCAAACTATGTAATATAAATATTTGAGTATATTTTTATATTGATATATTTTGATACTGTGCATCTATGAACGCGCGCAACGCACTCTACAGAGACGGCGTTTCAATGCGCGTATTATCGTTTGTGTGAAGCGGTACAATCGCACTTACATATCGTTGTATATATCGTTTCACAATATAATAAAAAAAAGATTAAAATAAATCTCAACGCGCATATATGAATAGTTTTGCAAGTGAATAAAAATCTATTATCATAAATATAAAATAATAATTCAAAATAAAATCATAATCGTCTTCGCATGGATTTTTCGGGAATTTTTGATGGTTTTGTCCAGAAAAATTCTAAATGTTTATCAGAATAACGATATTGATCATAATAACTATTCTTATCGTAAATAAAAAATATTACGATGGCGCAAAACATAGAACTGTACATTTAAGTCTTTATTGGGAATAGAAACCTATTAATTTTCAGTTCATTCAGATAATGTCTTCGGGTAGTTCAATTAGCTAGTCATAAAATGGTGGGTTTGTCTTGAATGCAATACTATAATAGCTTCCCCTTTCATGTTGAATTTGCACAAAAAGAATGAAAAGAGCGTTTAACAAGAATATTCTTCCATTTTCTTCCAGAACAATTTTTCGCATTATCATAAAAATGTAACGAACTAAATTATTTTGAAGACAAATATTGCATCGATAAATGGCCAAAAAGTAAATGAAAAAATGAAAATGATGTCATTCAAATGATACGACAATAAAATTTAAAATTCAGAATAATACTTTTATTTTGCATCGAATGTTAACACATTATTTCGAACATTTTTGAGCATCGGTTTTTTCTGTAGGTGATAAAGCTAATTATCCACTCCGAAATACTGCTTTACTGGATCTACGATATCACTTTCCTGGGGATGTTTATAAGAAACTTGTATAGGAATACCCAAGGCATCCTGAAGAGATGTTCGAAAATGATCAACATCCTCTACACATTTCTCACGTAAATCTGAAGTCATCAAAATTCCGAGAAATTCATTACGCATTTTTTCAAAAAATTCCAATAAAGCGGGCCAGTCTGTAAGAAACGAGCCAAAAATGTTTTTTTCCTTTTCTTCTGTAGCGTAGTACTCAAACGCCGAAGTAGCACGACCCAATTCTTGCATGAAATTGTTTACATATTGAAAGAAGTTTCCGAAGGTATTTTCAATCTTTTGTTTAGTTGGTCTGATTAAGGTATTGTATTTTTTTTTTGATTGTTTAATATTGAGTTGTGCTATTTTATACACACGTTCATAATTGGTGCAACAAACTTTCCAAAATTGATATAAATCCCCAATTGTATCAACCAAAGATTTCACAAGATTTTTTTTTTCGGAGAGCTTTTCTGCTGCATCTGTAGTTCCTGCATTTGGCTGCAACATAGTTTGCATTTCTTGTTGTTGTAGTTGTACTAGTTGATGTTGTTGCTGTTGTTTTATTTGTCGTAGTTGAACAGCGTTATCCATCTGTATTTGTTGTTGTTGTTCCTTTTTCTGTGTTTGTTGTAGTAGTTGTAGTTGTTGTTGGGCTAGATGTTCCAGCTGCAGTTGGTGTTGTTGTTGTAGTTGTGTTTTAAATTGTTGAAGTTGTTGTAGTTGTTGTTGTTGTTGTTGTAGCAAAAACTTAGTTTTCTCGATTACTCCCGGAACAACTGCCTCAAATCTAGAGTGCCATTCCATAAGATGTGTTATTTTATGAAGTGAGCATAGCTCCTCGAACATTTTTTTGGCACATACCAAATGAATCTGCTATTATAAGAAAGGAATGGAAAAAATTAAAATCTTATAATAAACTATTCAAAAATATTTCTTACCGAGCCACATATTAAAATGGTGGCTAAACAAAAAACTGCTGCTGAAACTTGCATTCTGCTTGAGATGCTGCACAATACTGGCTCATTGATGTGGCATTTTTGGAATTTATACCATGTTTCAGAAGGTCAAATTCAAATTAAAATATAATTTTTCACCACGTGTTGCATATTCATTATATTTCATAAACGCAATACACAAACGTCCTCAGTGTTAGTAATTTAATGAGATGCTCTCACGAAGAAATGCTATTTAATCTTTCTCTTTCTTGTACATTTGTATGAAAGAATCATGAAGTGAGCGTTTGACAGGAAGAATGTTCCCATTATTTTTCGGAAAGATAATTAACATAAAATTGTCTATTTCCATACAGCGCCCGAGATATTTTGAAGATAATTATTCTACCGATGAATTTTCAACTTCCAATGAAAAATAAAATAAAAATTCTTACATCCGTAAAATGAACTTCCCCGCACTGTAATCCGCGACATGCAAGCCTTACATATAAATTTAAAAAATCGTTTCAGCTTTTTTTATTTCATCTAGATTTGAGATTCAAATTTTAAGTTTCTCTTTTGAAAGACGATTGAATAATTGAGTCATTTTGTGTGACTCATTTTTTCCATTAAAAAATCAGAATCTGAAAGTTTTATAATGACACAATGTGAACTAAATACAGTTCACTTACGAATTTTTCGTTTTGTAGTAATTGATTAATAAAATACAACTCAGTCCCTCGATTGCTCAAATACAACTGGCTTTTACTGAAGCTGTGTGCTTATATATAATGTGTTGACGGGAGAGCGAATGCTTTCCTGTTTGGACAGCCCGTGTTCAGCGCCATCTCTTGAGATAGCGATGGACACGGTGATCAGCTTAATTTGAAAGTATGCTAAAGCGCGTGTCCGGCGCCATCTCTCAGGGAGCGGCGGACACGGTGATTTGGACTTAAATGTATTTTCTATGTCTATCTAACTGTGCCGCAAGTTTTGACACCGAGAAACAAAGCACATTTTTTTGTGTTCTCGATTGTTGGACCGATTCCAATACTTGTTCCTTCACACTACGTATGTGCGGGAAAGAAATAACATTTTTATTCATTTTATTATAGTCTTGTCAAAATGTTATTACTTTTCCGCACACACCACTGTGTGTGGTAAAGGTATTGCGATCGGTCAAGTCATCAAGGTAGTAACTTCGGTCAAACTTTCTTTTCACTTTATTTTAATGATACTCTCAATGTGCTTGAACATATGACTGGCCATTTATTCGCTAATGACTGTCAAGCACTTCTCGAAGTCGATTTCAAACAAATTAACAATGGTGTTGATAAAGTTAATTCCGATCTTGCTAAATTTAATTACACGTCGTGGTATGAAATTAAACGGTTCCAAGTCAAAAGTAATGATTATCGGTTCTAAATATCAAACGGGTCAGTTGAATTTCGATATGATCAATGATGTTAAAATTGGTGATGAAAAACTCGAATTCTGCAAGTCAATAAAAAACCTAGGGGTTATTTTTGACGAAAATTTTACCTTTCAAGAACATGACAAGCGTAAATTGCAAAAAGTGTATGGTGTGTTAAACCGTATACGCCATACCAAACATTTTATACCCAATTATATAAAACGTGATATGGCTGTAGCGCTCATCGATCCCATAATGGATTATAGAAATGTAGTAACATATGGTTGGGGTGCTCATAGCACTCAAAATCAGCTTAATCGCGACTTTATCGCTGATAACGATAAGATCAGATATATTTACGGTGTGAAACGTATAGAGCATGTTACTTAATATCGTGAGCGTCTGAATGGATTGACTCCCGAGAGCAGAGCAAAACTGCAATCGGCTGTCTTGATATTCAAACAGTTGTCAAAAAATTTGCCCGAATACTTGAATCACATGTTTATACGCAACGGTGAAATGTCGCGCTATCCTGATAATCTTCGTGTAAAATTCAATCCGCGTACGGCATTTGATACACGCGCTTTTAGTTACTCGGCAATAAAATTTTGGAATGATATACCGGTAGATATCAGAAATAGTGATTCCCTATCTTCGTTTAAAATTAACATGAAACATCAACTACGGTCCTTGCAATAATTAGTTAACTATTAAAATTCTAACTCGCGATGTCTCGGGACTTTGTTATGCAATTTCTTGCCAATTAGTTTTAATCTAACTCAAGTTTTCCATTTTCACTTTGCTCTTGCTTTTTCAATGATGTTAACGAAATTTAACTGCATAAGTTATTATTGTATTTCCCCTGACTCTCCAGAGTCAGGCCGGTTTTGCCATGGTTTTCCGGGCCCAATACTGGTATTAAAGCTTCCCTTTGATACCACCCCTCCCCTGAATGTATTCTCTTTGTTTAAGTCGCACCATGGGCGGAATTTATGTCACATTGGGTCTTTGACCAGCATGTTAACTAGCTCGCCAGTGAACACGTATTGGCATAAATGTAGGCTACGTAATAAATAAATAAATAAATCGGTCCAAAAAATTCAAAACGCTCGGAATAAGTTTTTTATGCGTTTTGAACCTAGAAAAAACGATTGCAATCATTCCCGGAGCACTTTTTTGTCCGTGTGTGGTACGTTGTCCGTTATCCGTTGCACGTTGAACGTTGAACGCAAAAATTTGTTAACACGATAACTCAAAAAATTGATTTTAGAATTGATCAAAAATTTACACACACATTCGTCTTCATTAGGAATAGAAACCTATTAATTTTCAGCCTAATCGGATAATTTTTTCGGGCTCTAGTGGAGTCGAATCAAAAAATGGGCTGTTTTTCAATATAATTAAGAAAAATTTATATGGGGACTATGTCTAGTTCACATTGTATCATTATGAAACTTTCAGTATATAATTTTTTTATGAAATAAATAAGTCTCGCGAAATTTCAAGTCATTCTGATGATGTTTAAGACTCCCTCCACTACAAAATTTTCAATTTTCACTACAAAATTTTCAATTTTCGGGGTCAATATTCAAATCAATAAATTGGATGAAGTATTTGTGATTTTCTAATCTGTGTTTTTTCATCAGTTTGAATGCTCATGCTGTTACCGAAAGTTATACTGTTATACATAACATAAATGTAGAACCATATCTATCGTTGGCATGAATTGAAAGTTCACATCAGAGTGAACTAATTCGTAATTGTTGTTACCAATTCAAAAATAGCGAAGAAGCGTTAGTTGAAGTAAAAATTAGGAACTGAGATGTTTATTTGTTTTTTTATTAAAATTAAAATTTAAATTACATAACGTGTAATGACTCGAAATTCGATCTCATCGTAATGACTTGAAATTTTCTGTGATTTATTCTCAAAGTTGCATGATAATTCGATAGGAAATAAACATAAATCCAAGACAAATGAGTAGCAATCAATGAAAAATGCGTAAGCCCGAAACATTTCGGGAAATGTGCGGAAAAGTTAGTTTTACGTACGTAAGACCATTTATTTTTTTTATATTAGACACAGAACCATCAAACAAACTATTTATTTCCTTGTATGCGGCAGATTATCGAAAAATTATCATTTGCCTACCGTGTTCTATCCGAAACATAGAACTCTGTCATTGTAATTGGGCTGATCACTTTATTCGCGGTTTTATTCGCGCGACGCGGAAAAGTATACTTTTTCGCACCAATACGGCAGAGAATTTAAAATATTTCGATAAAAATACGCGATTCATTCAAAACAAAACAGGTTAAGTACTTTTCTATAAGTATCTGTCAATTCCACCAATGTAAATTGTAAACATGAGAATTTTTGGCCTTTAGTAGTTTGTTTGATGGCTCTGGGTCTATATGGAGGCATCTTAAAGATGAAATCTTACTCCTATCACTGTTCTGCTTGAGTTATCATTAAATCCAGCAATAAAATACAAAAATTATTGTCAAAGTCTTAATGATAATTCAAGCAAAATTTACCAATATTTTATCATTCAACGCCAGATTGATTGGATTTAACAATAATTTTCATTCTGCGCTCATTCTAAATGAAAATTAAATTCGTGTTAAATTTTATATAATTTGATGGCCTTGATCGAAAGTGCTCATATAAATTCTGGAAAAATATCAAGGAACACGCGCTGAATTTGAATGAAGTTCGAACTGCAAAATAAATTACACACGCCGAATTTATAACTGCTTTGTAGCCATGTAAAATAAATATAGCAAAATGTTGAACACATCATCAAAAATTGAAGATATGATTGTCCATACGTAAAAATAACTTTTCCGCACATTTGCCGAAAGTCTTAGGATTTATTATGGGTTATTCACTTGAAATTTTGTCAGATTTATTGTCGAATTTACATAATGATACGATAATGGAAAAATTAGTTTTAAATATCAAGCGCACTAAAATTCTTTAGTGCCGAAATTTTTAATTGTCCAGTAATCTTATGTTGATTCGGCTCATAATGTAGGTTTATTATATCTTAAGTTTTGACTTATGAATTTCTTCATGTTTCAACTCATGTTTTGCAATTTAAAAAACATTGAACAATCAAAATATTATTATTAGAAATGATACTATATTTAAACGCATACAATTAAATATTATTATTCAGAATGTCTTCGAACTTCTTCAAATTTTTCTATGTACTGCGATGAATGGAAATAACGCGGAACACGCTGACAAGCATTTAGCAAATTTTCTCCAGCTTTGATCTGATATTGTGAAGGAACAAATCTTGAAACCGCCGAATCAAACCTAACTCAATCCATATTTCGTTAAATCAAGTGCATGAATATTTACAATAAAACATTTAAAATTATTCAATAAATAAACATAATGTTGATGTTACAAATTTGTATTGAAAACACATGGACAGAAAATCGGTCTACATTGTTTTGCCTTCAAATTTTTATTTTCTTCAGACGTCCAGAATTCTTAAGTTTTCGCTATTCTTAAGTAACCGAGGAACAAACTACTTAAAAAAATCGATCAAGCGCTGTATATAGCAAATGAGCTCGCAAAAATGGGCATTACAGTTTTGACATTTTCTTCGTATTCCGATCCTCGATGTGTTCAGAATTTTGCCCGCTAATTTTTTAATTAATCTATACCAAAAGTCTACTACTAGTTTCCGATTTCACATAAATTTTAGGTCCAATTCAGAGCTTCTTCAATATACCGACAACGATAAAAATACTGTTTAATTTGCATATATTTTAGTACCAAAAAAAATGTTCCTCAAATATACTTTTAGAAAATACCAGAAATCAAAAAATTGTCCAAGTTTTTCCATTTATTCCAATGCGATGAGCAACGGCAATCGACCGATCATAGTTCCGACCAGCCCGCTTGATTCTATAACATGATGCATCTTCGTTAAAAATGATGACTGATTAGTTTTGACTAATATAGATTCTACAATATATTTTTTGATGAACATTTTGCATTCTACAATATGTTATATATTGTGATTTTATTTGAGTTTTTGATTTCATGCACCCGAACATGCAAATTGTGTTCAAATGACAGAATATTGATGGGATCTAATATGTGTTTAACGACATCAGCTCGCAACTGTTGAGTAGATTGAATAATTATATGGCAACTCTGTTCTTCGAACGAAATAGTGTTAAGTTCAAGGTTCAACGTAAAGTTTCAATGAATTTGAATCTAATTGATACATGTAATAGTTTTCATTTTTGAAAGAAGTAACACAATTCTCACGCAAAATCTTCAAATTGTCTCCCTCTCGATGCTTTAAGAAAACGGTTTTAAAATGGCCAAAATCATCTAGATCCATTTATTTTTTTAATTACAAAATCGTCTAAAACCCTATTTTGATCGATTGACAATTTCACAATTTTTTCTTTTCGAGAAAATGACAAAATCATCTAAAGGTTTGCCATTTTTTTTGAATGGCTCTCAAGCGCATGCAATTGTCGCTGCTCCATTTGCTGCTTCATTTACTGTACTGTATACAAGCGAATGTTTATTTTAACGTTTTGTTCATTGTAAAATGCTTCCGAAAATATCAAATATACATATCGATTGTACGCTAGGATAAATTCACTCTCGTTTGATTGTTTTATTGATTTCATATACGTAATGATCTTTGTTTGAGAAACTGTTTTTGATAAAAGTGTAGGCTCTAAGGCAGATCTTTCCTGGAGTGAGGCCACGAATGACAATCTATTGTTGTTGAGCAATATTGATACGAAGATTTCAATTGTAAAACTCAGAAATGATAATTATTTCACGTGGAAATTTAAAATGGAAATGCTGCTAAAGAAAGAAGGAGTGTGGAAAACGCTCACTGGAACTAGGCCTGCAGATGATACTGATCATACTACCGAGTCTGCATATGCCATTGTTAGGCTTATCCGTTCAAGATAATCAACTGCATATGATTAGGAATGCAAAATCAGCTATAGAGAGTTGTGAAGTCCTTAAGAAATTCCATGAACAGGGAACTTTAGTCAATACTACGACTTTAATGCGGAATCTTTGGGATATAAAACTTGAAAAGAATAAGGATTCACTCAACTACACATACAGAAAATGGGAGACACTCTCCAGAGATTGGTGGGCTTGGGAGAGCGAGAGCTGGCTGAGAGATGGAAAATTGCACTTTTGTTGAGTAGTTTGCCTGACGATTATCATACATTGGTTACTGCGTGAGAAGCTCGCGACAAAAGTAGTTTGACTTTTTCATTGGTTCAAACAAAAATCGTCGTTGAATATATGCGCAAAACTAACTGAAACGCAGATTCCAATAATGAATTCCACCAAGTTATGAAATTTGTTCCAAGAAACAGATTTTTTGTTATTATTGCAAGATGCCGAATCATAAGATGCAAAAATGTCGCAAATTAAGGGGAGCGCAGAAAAATGGGAATTAATTGAATGCCGTCAATGATGAGGGAGAATGCAGTCAGTATTAAGCGGATGAAGAAATTTTATTCATGATTTATGTTGGCGATGATAAGGTGAAAAATCAATGGACGTTAGACTCAGAAGCTACGTCACATACGGTGAACGATAAGACGTTTTTTGCAGAGTTGAATAAAAATTACTATACATCAGTCAAAGTTGCAAATGGTAATTATAGCAACATTCGTGGAATTGGTTCATGCAAAGTTCGATTCATGAATTCAGCTGGCAAAGCAACGAACGTAAGAATGAAGAATGTTTTATATGCACCGATTTGGAAGGAAATTTCATGTCAATCAAGGAATTGTGTGAAAACGGATTCAAAGTGATTTTCCATGGAATAGTAGAGCGAAACTTGGAATAATGGAAAACAGATCGCAGTAGTTCTTGTTTCAAATAAAAAGTACAATTTAAATCTCGATAAAGTATGCAGTTTATCAAAGAAACAAGAATATTGTATTCATCAATGGCACCGTACTCTGGGACATCGAGATGTTAATGCCATCAATTTAATGAAAAAGAAGGTTTCATCGATGGTAATTCGAGATTGCAATTTTTCAAATATTTGTGAAGCCTGTTTGAAAGGGAAAATGGCGAGAAAGTATTTTGCTAAACAGAGGCTAAAACAATCGAATGAATTTTTACAGTTGGTTCATACTGATCTTTTATGTGGACCAATGAAGACGCAAACGCCGAGAGGAAAGAGGTATATCTTAACCTTCATTGACGATTTTTCGAGATTAAACTACGTTTACCTTCTACGGGAAAAGTTAGAAGTGAAGGATAAACTGAGAGAATACTTGTTAGAAATGGCGCGTTGGTGTTATTAGACCAGATGCTACCAAAAACGTTTTGGGGTGAATCAGCTAAGATGGCCAATTATTTGCAGAATAGGATAATCACAAGATCGACGAACAGAATTCCATTTGAAGTTTGGGAAAAGAAGCAAGTCTATTAACAGCATTTGAACGTATTCGGAACTGAGGCATATATCAAAATACCAGTCGCCAAAAGAGGAAAACTTGATAACTTATCGACTCTAGTAATAATTTGGGGATATGACAGCAACAATGTTTATCGTTGTTATAATATGGAAACTAAAAATGTGGTATTCTCAAAGTATATCAAATTTATTAATAGGAGTAATGAAGTTGAAATATCTATAAACGGGGATTCATCAGTTTCAAATGTTAATAACAATTCAAATAACGACAGTAATGGGCAAAATAACAACAATGAGAGTAGCATTAGTAGCACCAGTACTTGTGAATCATCATCATCATCATCATCATCATCATCATCATCATCATCATGATAAAATGCGTATTCACAGCAAGAAAAGGGTAAAGAAAACTACGCATGTTTGCTAGAACGAAGTTTATATGGCCTGAAACAGGCCGCACGGAGTAATAGGATTCAAAAACAGCAAAGCTGATGAATGCTTGTACATCAAAGAAGAAAATGTCAACAAATGCTTTCTTTTGATCTATATAGACAGCATTATAGCAGTATCAAAATCTGTTGCATTGGTTGATTGAGTGAGAGATGATATTAAAAAAATATTTGAAATTAGAGACCTGGGTGAAGTCAATCATTACTTGAGTCTACAGGTGACGAAACCCGAAGATGGAATACATCAAAGAATCTTATTGGCTGTTTATTTTACATTGCGTTGAACAAGAGACCTGAAATATCGGCAAGCTTATCCATCTTATCACAAAAGTCAAGTAAACCAACAAATAGAGATTGGATTGAGCTAAAACGCGTATTAAAGTATTTGAAGGGCACATCAAATTTGAAACTTAATTTGGCAAATCGAGAAGAAAATGACGAATTAATTGGTTTTACTGATGCAAGCTGCGCAGAGGATCGAGATGACAGAAAATCCAACTCTGGTTATGCATTTAAATAAAACGGAGGTTTGGTTAGTTGGTTAAGTAAAAAGCAGAGCTGTGTATCTTTGTCATCTACTGAAGCAGAATTAGTGGCTCTTGCTGAAGCATGCAAAGAAGGCTCATGGTTGAAGCGACTTTCAGAGAGCTTAAAAATAAAAATCAATAATGAGATCATCATAAATGAAGAAAATACAAGCTGCATTAAAATTCTGAAGTCAGAGAAAGTGTCGAACCGCAATGAACATATTGATGTCAAATATTTCTTCGTTTAACATTTCATAAGGAAGAAAGTATTCAAATGTATACATTGTCCAACAGAAGGAAAGATCGCAGATATTTTGACAAAACCATTGCCATCAATAAATGAATAATCAAGTATACATTGAAATTTGAATTATACACTATAAACTATAAAAATAAATGGTCTTACGTACGTAAAACTAACTTTTCCGCACATTTCCCGAAATTGTTCGGGCTTACGCATTTTTCATTGATTGCTACTCATTTGTATTGGATTTATGTTTATTTCTTATCGAATCATCATGCAACTTTGAGAATAAATCACAGAAAATTTGAAGTCATTACGATGAGATCGAATTTCGAGTCATTACACATCATGTGATTCAAATTTAAATTTTAATATAAACACAAATAAACATCTCAGTTCCTAATTCTTACTTAAACGTTTTCTATTTTTGAATTGGAAATAACAATTACGAATTAGTTCACTCTGATGTGAACTTTAAATTAATGCCAACGATAGATATGGTTCTACATTTATGTTATGTATAACAGTATACATTCGGTAATAGCATGAGCATTCAAACTGATGAAAAAACACAGACTAGAAAATCACAAATACTTCATTCAATTTATTGATTTGAATATTGACCCCGAAAATTGAAATTTTTTTGATGGAGCTGGTCTTAAATCTCATCAGAATATAGTTTTGCACGTAATAAAAAATTATTATGATAAATTAATAATAATAAGCATTTTGAAAAATACCGTTATTAGAATTGAATGCTAATAACATTATCATGATTTTATTAACTTATCATAATAAAATCGTAATAATGTTATCAGAGTTACATCATAATAATTATCATGATTTATCATATTAATTTATCAGGTTCAATCATGATAATTATTAAGATTTCAATCAAAATAATTATTATGGTTCGTACAAGATATTTATTAGGATTTATCATGATAATTATTACGATTCAACCTGAAAATTATTAAAATAAATCATGAAAATTATTATGATGCGATCTTTATTACTATTACGATCGAAATCGAAGCAGCATATTCGCCATACAAATTTTCAGTTTTGACCTCGAAAAGACTCCGAAAATCGAAAATTTTGCAGGGGAGGTAGTCTCAAATATCATCGGAATGACTTGAAATTTTGCACGACTCATTTTATTCATAAAAAAATAATATATTCAAAGTTTCAATTCGTTACAATGTGAACTTGAGAAAGTCCGCATAGAAATGTTCAATTTTGACCTCGAAAAGATCCCAAAAAACGAAGATTTTACAGGGGAGGTAGTCCTAAATCTCATCGGAATGACTTGTCGTCCGTTGTACGTTGTACGCAAAAATTTGTTAACACGATAACTCAAAAAATTGATTTTAGAATTGAACAAAAATGTACACACACATTTTTCTTCATTAGGAATAGAAACCTATTTATTTTCAGATAAATCGGATAATTTTTTCGGGTAGCTCTAGTGGAGTGGAATCAAAAAATGGGCTGTTTTTCAATATAATTACGAAAAATGTGTATGGGGACTATGACTTTTTCGCATTGTATCATTATGAAACTTTCAGAATATAATTTTTTTATGAAAAAAATGAGGCACGCAAAATTTCAAGTCATTTCAATGGGATTTAGGACTACCTCCCCTGTAAAATTTTCGTTTTTTGGGACCTTTTCGAGGTCAAAACTGAAAAATTGTATGGCGGCTATCTTAAGTTCACATTGTTTCCTATTGGAACTGTCAGAATATTATTTTCTATGTTTTTCAAGTTAATCTGATGAGATTTAAGACCAGCTCCCTCACAAAATTTTCAATTTTCGGGGTCAATATTCAAATCAATAAATTGGATGAAGTATTTGTGATTTTCTAAACTGTGTCTTTTCATCAGTTTGAATGCTCATGCTGTTACCGAAAGTTATACTGCTATACATAACATAAATGTAGAACCATATCTATCGTTGGCATGAATTGAAAGTTCACATCAGAGTGAACTAATTCGTAATTGTTATTACCAATTCAAAAATAGAAAACGTTTAAGTAAGAATTAGGAACTGAGATGTTTATTTGTGTTGTTTAAAATTTAAATTTAAATCACATGATGTGTAATGACTCGAAATTCGATCTCATCGTAATGACTTCAAATTTTCTGTGATTTATTCTCAAAGTTGCATGATGATTCGATAAGAAATAAACATAAATTCAATACAAATGAGTAGCAATCAATGAAAAATGCGTAAGCCTGAACAATTTCGGGAAATGTGCGGAAAAGTTAGTTTTACGTACGTAATACCATTTATTTTTCTTTTTTTCTCGAAGGTGATAAAGCTAATCATCTTTTCCGAAATACTGCTTTACTGGATCTACGATATCACTTTCCTGGGGATGTTTATAAGAAACTTTTATAGGAATACCCAAGGCATCTTGAAGAGATGTTCGAAAATGGTCAACATCTTCTATACATTTCTCACGTAAATCTGAATCCAACAAAATGTCGACAAATTCATTACGTTTTTGTTCAAAAAAGACTAATGTAGCGGCCCAGTCTTTTAGAAACGAGCCATAAATGCTTCTTTGCTCTTCTACAGAAACGAAACTCTCGAATGCCATTCCTGCACGCCCCAAATTCTGCAGGAAACTATCCGAAAATTTAAAGAGACTTTCGAAGTAGTTTTCAATCATCTGTTGAGTTGGTTTGATTAAGGCATTATATTTATCTTCCGATTTTTCAAATTTGTATCTTACTGCTTTATACACACGTTCATAATTAATGCAGCATATATACCAAAAATTATCTAATTCTTTAGTTTTTTCAACAGTAGATTCTATAAGTTGCATATTTTCGGAGAGCTTTTCTATTGCAGCTACAGTTTCTGCATTTGGATCTGTGTGTTCTTGTAGCTTTTGATGTAGCTGTTGTTGTTTTAGTTGTTCATGTTGGTGTAGTGGTTGTAGTTGCTGTAGTTGTATCTGTTGTTGTAGTTGGTCTAGCTGTAGCTGTATCTGTAGCTCTAGCTCTAGCTGTTGTTGTTGTTGCCTTTTTAAATTTTCGGTTTTCAAGATTGCTTGCAGGAACGCTTTTTTCAATCTTTCTTGCCATTGTTCGATAGGTTTCTGTTTTAAAAATGTGCATGGTTTGCTAAACATATGTTTGCCAAAATGTCGGTGGTACCCCGAATGAATCTGTCGCTATGGTGAAAAAAAAAATTAATATCTATTGCACTATAATAACAAACAATCACAAAAAAATTTATACTCACGCTACACATTAAAATTGTGGCTAAACAAAACACTGCTTTTAGAACTTGCATGCTGCTTGTGAGGTCGAATAATACTGGCTCATTGATGCGACATTCATGGATTTTATACTGTTTCCCAGTGTTCAAATATTCCGAATTATAATAAATGATGGAAGACGCTGAATAACTTCGATTCAATCATTTTTATTGGAAATAATATTTTTAGAAACATGTGTTCAAACACACAGTTAAATCAAAAGAGAGCCAGTTATCGAGTCGTCGCCTTCAAGCTGTCAACGTCATCGCATTCACGATGCTCACAATGTTCACGAATGGATGACCTTTGTTAGCGCGTCTGCCACCATATCATGTGTCGATATGAATTCAAATGCTATTTTCTCTTTTTCGATGTTGTCACGTATGTGGTGCAAACGAACATCGATATGTTTTGATCGTTCGCGGTATGCGTCGCTTTTTGCCAGTTTTTTACTGCTTGTGTTGTCGCAGTACACTTTGACTGGATTAAATCGCTATGAATCAGATCTAAAATGTATTTCGATTCAGTTTCGCTGGATTTAAATGGCAATTTTGTTTGTTTGGCACGTGCGCATGTCTCACATCTCAGTATATCGGTTTCATTGTCACTGAAATGTACTCCTTCCACGGCACCCGCGCGCATTTTTTTCATAACTTGATAGTTCGCGTGACCTAAACGCCTGTACCATTTCAGTGCGCTCGTTCATCTTTCAGCTAAAAAACACTTTTGGTCGTCGGTATTTACGCGATACACGCCACCAGTTGTTTTGCACGAGAGCACCTTTTCATTTTCTTCATTATACACTGAACAGCCATCAGAATTGAAAATAACAGTGTTTCCATTTTTGACGATTTGCGATACTGATAGCAAATTTATAGCCAGATCCGGAACGTGCATAACTTTTTTAACTTTTATATTTCCGTCACCGAAAGTGTACTTGCCGTCACCGGTTCCCGTAACATTGATCTTTGCATCGTTCGCTGCTGTTATTTTGTCCGATTCACCCCTTTTATTTTCAATCAAGTCATTATGCGGCGTCATATGTTGCGTTGCCCCTATCGATGTACCACTCACTTTTGCAATTGGTGCCGAGAAATCCCATCATGAATGCTCCTTTCGCACTTTTTCCCGGTTTCGGATCATTGTCTCTTTTTTTAGGCTGATCACAATTATTTGCAAGATGTTTGGTCGACGAGCAATTGTAACACTTGCGCTGCTTTTTCGGCCCTTTCTTGAATGGTATTTTTCCAAAGAATGCACGGTTTTTATCACCGCTTCCACAGAAGCTGTCTAACAACTTTGAAATTATCAAATCACCGGAGATTCCAATGCCATTTGCTTCGAGTCCCATTATAAACGGTTTGAATTCCTCAGTTAGACCGGATAAAAGTATTGCTCCCAACCATTCGTCGTTTACAGCAAAACCTATTCCTTGCAATTTGATTGCTGTTGAGGCAATTCTGTCCACGTAATCCTGCATACCATCGCAATCAACGAGTTTATTCGACAGTAGGTTTCCAAGTAAACCGATTTTTCGATATAATCCATTGACTTCGTATAGTCTTTGCAAGCATTTCCATACACCAAGTGCCGTTGCACATTTTTGGATGTGAACATAAATCGATGTCTCAACACCAAGTACCAAATATGCTTTTGCGCTATTGATTTTGCCCGTATCTGTTTCAATTGCTACATCATCTGGATATGTAATTTCCGCCACGGTAGCGGTCGCCGCTGTATTCGGTCTATGAATAATACAATTGCCGAGACCCTTCAGAGCTAGGAAATTCTGCATCGCGAAAGCCCATGTGGGAAAATTTTCACCACCTTTCAATTTGTCAAAGTCCAATTCTTTTCCCATTTTTTTGTTCAAATTAAATCACTTTTGTTACACAAAATCGTCGTATTAAACCGTTGCACTTTTCTCTTCCATTCACACAGGGAAGACACAAAAAAAAAATGCTGTCTGTTTACTTTTAACTCGATTTAATTCTTTAACAAAAAAAACTCGCAATTACTCTTTACTTTTTCAGCAACTTCGCTTTGCTAACATATTGATATTTAATATCGATTGCTAAAGAAAGAAGCGAATAAGGAAAATGCAAATAAAACAATGCAATGTTAATTATCCAAGCAACAACATAAGAGTGAGCTCTGTCGTTTAATGCGTCCTCTTATATAGTAGTTACAGTGCATACGTTGCGTATTGTTTGAGTACATATATTTTTCAACAATTACGATAAGAACGAATTTCGAGTCATTACACATCATGTGATTTAAATTTAAATTTCAATATAAAAACAAATAAACATCTCAGTTCCTAATTTTTACTTCAACGTTCTCTATTTTTGAATTGGTAATAACAATTACGAATCAGTTTACTCTGATGTGAACTTTCAATTCATGCCAACGATTAATATGATTCCACATTTATGTTATGTATAAATTTCGTTAAAAAGTTAATGAGCATTCAAATTGATGAAAAACACAGATTAGAAAATCACAAACACTTCATCCAATTTAAAGACAAAATTTGAATTTTGACCCCGAAAATTGAAAATTTTGAAAAGGAGGTAGTCTTCAATCTCATCAGAATGACTTGAAATTTTGTATGACTTATTTTTTTCAAAGAAAAATAATATTCTGAAAATTTCAATAGGATACAAGGTGAACTTAGCATATTCGCCATACAAATTTTCAGTTTTGACCTCGAAAAGACTCCGAAAATCGAAAATTTTGCAGGGGAAGTAGTCTCAAATATCACCGGAATGACTTGAAATTTTGCACGACTCATTTTATTCATAAAAAAATAATATATTCAAAGTTTCAATTCGTTACAATGTGAACTTGAGAAAGTCGGCACACAAATGTTCAGTTTTGACCTCGAAAAGGTCCCAAAAAATGAAAATTTTACAGGGGAGGTAGTCCTAAATCCCATTGAAATGACTTGAAATTTTGCACGACTCATTTTATTCATAAAAAAATAATATATTCAAAGTTTCAATTCGTTACAATGTGAACTTGAGAAAGTCGGCACACAAATGTTCAGTTTTGACCTCGAAAAGGTCCCAAAAAATGAAAATTTTACAGGGGAGGTAGTCCTAAATCCCATTGAAATGACTTGAAATTTTGCACGACTCATTTTTTTCATAAAAAAATTATATCTTGAAAGATTCAAAATGATACAATGCGAACTAGACATAGTCCCCATACAAATGTGTCTTAATTATATTGAACAATTGCCCATTTTTACTTTTCCGGTCCAAAAAATTCAAAACGCTCGGAATAAGTTTTCTATTTGTTTTGAACCTAGAAAAAACGATTGCAACCATTCCCGGAGCAATTTTTTGTCCGTGTGTGGTACGTTGTCCATTGTACGCAAAAATGTGTTAACACGATAACTCAAAAAATTGATTTTAGAATTTACACACACATTTGTCTTCATTAGGAATAGAAACCTATTAATTTTCATCCTAATCGGATAATTTTTTCGGGAGCTCTAGTGGAGTCGAATCCATAAATTGGCTGTTTTTCAATATAATTACGAAAAATTTGTATGGGGACTATGACTATTTCGCATTGTATCATTATGAAACTTTCAGAATATAATTTTTTTATGAAAAAAATGAGTCGTGCAAAATTTCAAGTCATTTCAATGGGATTTAGGACTACCTCCCCTGTAAAATTTTCATTTTTTGGGACCTTTTCGAGGTCAAAACTGAACATTTGTGTGCCGACTTTCTCAAGTTCACATTGTAACGAATTGAAACTTTGAATATATTATTTTTTTATGAATAAAATGAGTCATGCAAAATTCCAAGTCATTCTGACTAGATTTAGGACTACCTCCACTGCAAAATTTCGGATTTTTGGAGTCTTTTCGGGGTCAAAACTGAAAAATTGTATGGCGGCTATCTTAAGTTCACATTGTTTCCTATTGGAACTGTCAGAATCAATAAATGCTTGAATGCTCATGCTGTTACCGAAAGTTATACTGTTATACATAACATAAATGTAGAACCATATCTATCGTTGGCATGGATTGAAAGGTCACATCAGAGTGAACTAATTCGTAATTGTTATCACCAATTCAAAAATAGAGAACGTTGAAGTAAGAATTAGGAACTGAGATGTTTATTTGTTTTTATATTAAAATTTAAATTTAAATCACATGATGTGTAATGACTCGAAATTCGATCTCATCGTAATGACTTCAAATTTTCTGTGATTTAATCTCAAAGTTGCATGATGATTCGATAAGAAATAAACATAAATCCAATACAAATGAGTAGCAATCAATGAAAAATGCGTAAGCCCTAACAATTTCGGGAAAAGTGCAGAAAAGTTAGTTTTACGTACGTAAGACCATTTATTTGATTCGACTCCACTATATCTAACCATGCGTGAGTAAATTTTTGATCTATTCAAAAATCAATTTTTTGAGTTATCGTGTTAACAAATTTTTGCGTACAACGGACAACGTACCACACACGGACAAAAAATTGCTCCGGGAATGGTTGCAATCGTTTTTTACTTTTCCGCACACACCATTGTGTATAGTTAAGGTATTGCGATCGGTCCAAAAAATTCAAAACGCCTGGACTGAGTTTTCTATGCGTTTTGAATGCAAAAATAAAACCAATGCAACCATTCCCGGAGCAATTTTTTGTCCGTTTGTTTATGTTGTCTGTTGTCCGTTGTACGCAACAATTTGTTAGCATGATAGCTCGAAAAATTTAGATGAAATTTGTATAAAAACACTTTATTGTTTTTTTCAATACTCAAATAATATTTCAAAGTGAACATCACCAATGGCTAATAGTTTCCGTCTCGCTATTGGTGAGTTTGATCCAAATACCAATACATTCGCGAACATGGCACGGCTGATTCGTAGTATTAATTATTCCTAAATCTTATCGTAATGATTAGAAATTTGGTGTGACATATTCTTATAAAATTAAATGATGATATACGATAAGAATTAAACACAACCTGTGATCCCGTAGATTGTCGAGAAATGTGCGGAAAAGTTATTTTTACGTATGAAATACCATTTATTTCATTACAAACATTGATGCACGAATGAATATTTGAACAGAAGGAATTCAAGTTGTGAACAAATTCAACATAAAAAAAAGATTTTCATTTAAAATTCTCTTTATTTTTCGTAATTTTTGTATATTATGCACCATGAATAATGGAAATTTTACCGATTCGAGGCTCGATAGCTTCAAGTCGTTAAATGATTACATTCTTTTCATTTAACTGACTGATATTTTTTTAAATTGGATGCGTCTAACTTCTAATCAATTTTTAATCAAATAACAAACGAGACTCATTCATTTATTACACCCTGCATTTTTGACAACATTATTAATAAATTGCTCTTCGTTAATTTTCGTCTGCAAATCGTCAAAAGCTCGTGGCTTTCAAATCCTCAGGCAGCAACTTTAAAAGAGCATTGACGGTCGCATCTTTTGGATTGTAGTCAGTAAATCGATCGCTCGAACTGCAAGCAAATGCTGAGTGATCCTTATTGTACGAAAGGGATTCGATAAGTTATACATTAATTTAAAATGAATTAAATCACAATTGACTTGACGACTTACAACATTTGCAATGAATGAAACGAAAAGAATAAGTTTAATTATGGACCTCATTTTGCACAATGGCTAAGCTTGACTGCTTGTAAATTCCGAAACTTTCGATATTTATACATTTTGATCATGGCCGGAATGTTGAATTTAGTAAAATTTATTTTAAAAATTTACAACTACTCGCATTCCAATTTATTTTTTATGTATTTTAAAACATGTTAAATTGATGAAAATGCGGAAGAAAAATAAATGGTTGTTAATATTTATATAAATTGATGACATTGGCCTTAGAAATTCAAAAATTCTGGAAAAATATCAAGGAACACGAGCTTAATTTCAATGAAGTTCGAGCTGCAAAATAAACTACACACACCAAATGTTCAACTGTTTTGATGTCTTGTGAAATAAATATGGCAAAATATTGAGCACATCATCAACAATTGAAGAGATATAGATGAAAATTAAATGATTGTTAATATTTAATAATATATAATTCGATGACATTGATTTTTTGAATTTTCCCCATTTTAAGACAAATTGGATTGTATTTCGAAGAATTGTATGTTCTCAACTATGTATTATCGGTCGCAAAAGAATGATCCATGAATACATTCAAAGAATAGAAGCATACAAACACACCACAATGGGCTCCGTGTATGTGTTTGTGATTTTTTTGAAATACACAGCATACGTATGTGAGACAAGGATAGCGTAATCTAAGCACATCTGCGTATCACACAGTGGAGAAGCAAATGCAGGCAAGCATTCCACATCGTTGTTGGTCTCAGATAGCGGTAACTTGTTTACATTCTATTCAGATCAAATGCGCTACGTTAAAAGATATTGTCAATTCGTGTAAATGAATAAATTAGTTAAGTAATAATATAAACAAATGTTTTTTTTTATTTACATTTATTCATTTTCAATGAGAAACCAACGACTGCTCTTAAACAAATCAATCCTTATGAAATATATTTCCACCGTGGTTTAAAACGTATCTAAATCTTTTGGCAAGTGAATTGTATAAATTACGAAAAAAATCTTGTCTGTTTCGTAAATTTTCCCATCTGTTGAATACGTGATCATGCAATCCTTCAGGCGTTCTTTCAATTAATTGTGGCCGATCGCGTTCCATTGCACCCCAAACATTTTCAATCAAATTGAAATCTGGACTAAAGGCCGGATGATTCAGAACGTAAACACGCTTCTCCGCAAGGTAATCGCGAACAATTCGTGCAGTATGCACTCTTCAGTTGTCATGCATAAATAAAACGTCTTGAATGTTTCCAAATTGTCTTTCAATTGAAGGCAATGCCACTTCATCAAGAATTTCGAGGTATGTTAAACTATTGAAACGAGGACCTGTCTCGACCAATTCGCCTGGACCGGCACAACTCATCCAACCCCAGTATCCAGCTGAAACATGGCCACTAAGATTATCTTCACACACGAATTCCGGTAGATACCTTTGTCCTTTTGGCCGATAAACGCGAACACAACGTGACTCATCACTACGAAATGTTTTTTCATCTGTAAAAATAATTTTGTGGAAGTTTTCCTCCCGAAGAACATCTAACATGTAATGACAATATGCAATTCTGTCTCGTTTATGTTGCTCTGTGAGCTTTGTATGATGTGCCGCTATAAAATTGCCCAAATCACTTTCATGTATTCTTCGTAGAGCCGTTTTATATGGAACGTTTTGTAATGCGGCCGCGCGAACTGTTGTTGAGAATGGATTTTCCTTCAAGTAATCAATCATTTCTTGATCTTGTTCGTGAGTTGTGATTCTCGGTCGACCTGGCCCGAACTTTCTTTGAACGTTTCCTTCTTGCTCGTATCGACGGATCCACCGTTGAACCGTTTTTACTGATGTGCAAACCATTCGGGCGATGGCTTCCAAACTGTGATGCCCCTCGAATCTTAGAGAAACGATTCTACCTTTTTGCACGTCAGTAAGTTTTTTATTTGAATCGATGCGCGCAAAACAATCCATGGCAAACAATGCGTGAGCAAAAAAACTCATCCAAAGCCTCAAAGTGACCAATTGTAAATAAACATAATCGGACAGTAGTCAAAGAATATGATTGAACACGGCTAATAAATAACAAAGGCATTTGATCTATATAAAACGTAAACAAGTTACCGTTAGCTGAAATCAATAGCGATGCGGAATGCTCGCCGGCATTTGCCTCTACACCATATGATATACAGATACAAACACAACGCGTATCATGCACTATGTGTGTTTTTCATAGCAGGATCATTCTTTTGCGACCAATAATACATATCATGCAGTTTTGTTGAAAAAAAATCAGATTTAAGTCTGTTTCGTCCATGTTTAGCTTCATTTTTACTATTCCGCACCAACTCTCCTATTCATTGATGATTTGACAGCTGATATTGCTTTACAGTGACATCCATATAAAATATGGTGAGTGCGGCGAACAAGACGTTCTCGTATATGTGAAAATTCAAATGAATCTAACCAAATTTCAACATTTTCTTCTTTTTCTTGCATATATCGCAAACTTTGTGCGCTGATAAATAAATATACAATATATTTAATGAAAGAAAAATGCTTTGTACAATAATATATATAAATTAAGCGAAAGCAGTAGACAAAATGTACACATTACATTCCTCGCATTTTTGAACGACAAAGAAATATCATACACAATTGGACATGCACAAATACACACTTGGTGATCCAGGGAGCGCCACTGTCAATCAAGATCCAAGCAATAACATGTAGCAAGATTCAAGCATTCCAGATTTGTTCCGCACACTTCACTGTGCGTGGTAAAAGCTAGGGGCATTTATCTCGTACGAATAGCATACGAATCAAACATTCCATCACGAATCTTCAAATTTTGCTGCGAATCTTTGTGGAGAGAAAGAGATTCGCAAATCTTTGCAAATTACAAATCTTTTCATCCGATTCGTGATTCGCAAAGATTTGCGAATGTTTGTTAGCCTTTTCACAGAGATTCGCAGCAAAATTCAAAAATTCGTGATGGAATGTTTGATTCGTATGCTATTCGTACAAGATAAATGCCCCTAGCATTTACCACGTACGGTGGTGTATGCGGACACACTCACGTTGAAGAAGTTTAGTAGTTTGACATAAAATAACATTGACCAACCTCTTAGTATCCTTGGGTCCCCTACAAGTTGGTAAAACTATTAAGGAAAGAGCAATTATCGTAAACATTCCGTATTGGACAGTAAGCTTAAATGTAGACATTCGAAAATTATTTCCGATAGATGTTAATAACACAGTTTTTCTATACGTTCTAATCAAGCGGACCGCGCTTGTATGGGATTGGGGAGCTATCGAGAGTATGCCAATTGACCGCGCCATCTTATTTTACATAGGTGAACTCAATTTAGATCCATTGTAACACGAACAAAATTTATATTGACACAAATAATAAAAACAAATGAGTCATTGAAACGATTGAAATATCACATCAATACTATAGCCCAATAGATGGCGCTGGAGAATAGATATGATTGCAATTTCTCAAATAGCACGGTCCCCTTGGTTCTAATGGAATATCAATGATAAATAAATGGTCTTACGTACGTAAATCTAATTTTTCCGCACATTTCCCGAAATTGTTCGGGCTTACGCATTTTTCATTGATTGCTACTCATTTGTATTGGATTTATGTTTATTTCTTTTCGAATCGTCATGCACTTTGAAAATAAATCACTGAAAATTTCAAGTCATTACGATGAGATCGAATTTCAAGTCATTACACATCATGTAATTTAAATTTTAATTTAAATAAAAAAAATGAATAAACATCTCAGTTTCTAAATAATTTTTACTTCAATAAACGCTTCTTCGCTGGTTTTTAATTGGTAATAACAATTACGAATTAGTTTACTCTGATCTGAACTTTTGATTCATGCCATAGATAGATATGGTTCCACATTTATGTTATGTATAACTTTCGTTAAAAAGTTAATGAGCATTCAAATTGATGAAAGAAAAACAGATTAGAAAAACACAAATACTTCATACAATTTAATGACAATAATAATAATGAAATTTCGCGTGACTTATTTAATTCATAAAAAAATAATATCCTGAAAGTTTCAATAGGATACAATGTGAATTTAACATATTCGCAACAAAAATTTTCAGTTTTGACCTCGAAAATACCCCGAAAATCGAAAATTTTGCAGGGGAGGTAGTCCTCAATCTCATCGGAATGATTTGAAATTATGCATGACTCAGTTTTTCATAAAAAAATAATATTGTGAAAGTTTCATAATGATACAATGCGAAATAGTCATATTCCCCATTCAAATTTTTCGTAATTTTATTGAAAAACAGCCAATTTATGGATTCGACTCCACTAGAGCTACCCGAAAAAATTATCCGATTAGGCTGAAAATAATAAAATGTGTGTAAATTTTTGATCAATTCTGAAATCAATTTTTTGAGTTATCGTATTTAAATTTTTTTGCGTACAACGTACAACGTACAACGGACAACGTACCACACACGGACAAAAATTGCTCCGGGAATGGATGCAATCGTTTTTTCTAGATTTAAAACGCATGAAAAACTTATTCCAAGCGTATTGAATTTTTTGGACTGATCGCAATACCTTTACCACACACAGTGGTGTGTTCGGAAAAGAAAAAATGATATTAGAATTGATCAAAAATAAACGCACATATTGGTCTTCATTAGGAATAGAAACCAATTAATTTTCTGCTTAATCGGATCATGTCTTAGGGTAGCTTTAGTTGAGTCGGATCAATGAATTGTCTGTTTTTCAATATAATTAAGAAAAAAATTTATGGGGACTTTGTCTAGTTCGCATTGTATCATTATGAAACTTTCAGAATATTATTTTTTTATGAAAAAAATGAGTCATGCAAAATTGCAAGTCATTCCGATGAGATTTGGGAAATATTTAAAATAATCGAACGAAACATTGTAAAGTTCAATGTAAACGTCAAATGAATTTGAATCTAATTGCTACATGTAATAGTTTTCATTTTTGAAAGAAGTAACACAATTCTCCCGCAAAATCTTCAAATTGTTTCCCTCTCGATGCTCTGAGAAAACGGATGTAGGGATAAGAGAAAATAAGTTGTGCTGTTAGATCGTTTTGAAATGGCCAAAATCATCTAGATCCATTTATATTTTTAATTACAAAATCGTTTAAAACACTATTTTGATCAATTGACAATTTCACAATTTTTTCTTTTTGAGAAAATGACAGAATCATCTATAGGTTTGCCAACTTTTTTTAAAGGCTCTCAAGCGCATGTAATTGTCGCTGCTCCATTTGCTGCTTCATTTACTGTACTGTAAATAAGCGAATGTTTATTTTAACGTTTTGTTCATTGTAAAATGCTTCCGAAAATATCAAATACACATATCGATTGTACGCTAGCATAAATTCACACTCGTTTGATTGTATCATTGATTTCTTATACGTAATAATCTTTGTTTGAGAAAATGTTTTTGATAAATGTGTAGGCTCTAAGGCAGATCTTTCCTGGAGTGAGGCCACGGATGACAATCTATTGTTGTTGATTAAAATATGTTTTATTTGCATTTGAGTTTATGAGTAGCTTTAATTCAGGTTGCACAGATGAAAAAAGGGAATTTCGTCTTCATAGGCGTGATTTTCATTTAAACCGCTATGTCCCGTGAGTCAGAATTTTCGTAGATTTCGAAATATTTCATGTAAAAAAAATGCATAACAACTTTGGGCTAGTTCAGACGTTAGGCTTTGTTGCTTCAATGTGGCCATATATCAGAAAATTTGAATTTTTCCCTAATTTTCCAAATGGTGTTTGGACGAATTTGTAGTTTTCGCAAAAAAGGAAAATCAGCCAATTTTTCAGAATTAAAGAAATTGTTTCGTTCTTTTTTCAGATAATTTTGTCATTTCTTTTAGACGTTTTTGTATTTAGCCTTTATTTAAGGTCCAAATCGCAAAGAAGCTCATTATGTAAGATTTGGATTTTTTGGACCGATCGCAATACTTTAACGCACCAAGTGGTGTGTGCGGAAAAGTGAAAACCCAACCGAATCATTCGTTTGGGTCACATACTATATGATTCCGCGTATTTAATAGAACATTCTTTTCCTGAACAAATGTTCAAATTATCATAAAAATATTACCAACTAAATTTTTTTGAAGATTAATGTTGCATCGATAAATTGTCAGAAAGAAAACAGAAAATGAAAATGATATCATTTAAATAAAACGACAATAACATTCAGAATAAGACTTTTATTTTGCATCGAATGTTGAGACATTATTTCGAACATTTTTGCGTATGGTTTTTTTTTTTTTTTTTTTTGAAGGTGATTAAAGCTAATCATCTATTCCGAAATACTGCTTTACTGGATCTACGATATCACTTTCCTGGGGATGTTTATAAGAAACTTTTATAGGAATACCCAAGGCATCTTGAAGAGATGTTCGAAAATGATCAACATCCTCTACACATTTCTCACGTAAATCTGAATCCAACAAAATGTCGACAAATTCATTACGTTTTTGTTCAAAAAAGACTAATGTAGCGGCCCAGTCTTTTAGAAACGAGCCATAAATGCTTCTTTGCTCTTCTACAGAAACGAAACTCTCGAATGCCATTCCTGCACGCCCCAAATTCTGCAGGAAACTATCCGAAAATTTAAAGAGACTTTCGAAGTAGTTTTCAATCATCTGTTGAGTTGGTTTGATTAAGGCATTATATTTATCTTCCGATTTTTCAAATTTGTATCTTACTGCTTTATACACACGTTCATAATTAATGCAGCATATATACCAAAAATTATCTAATTCTTTAGTTTTTTCAACAGTAGATTCTATAAGTTGCATATTTTCGGAGAGCTTTTCTATTGCAGCTACAGTTTCTGCATTTGGATCTGTGTGTTCTTGTAGCTTTTGATGTAGCTGTTGTTGTTTTAGTTGTTCATGTTGGTGTAGTGGTTGTAGTTGCTGTAGTTGTATCTGTTGTTGTAGTTGGTCTAGCTGTAGCTGTATCTGTAGCTCTAGCTCTAGCTGTTGTTGTTGTTGCCTTTTTAAATTTTCGGTTTTCAAGATTGCTTGCAGGAACGCTTTTTTCAATCTTTCTTGCCATTGTTCGATAGGTTTCTGTTTTAAAAATGTGCATGGTTTGCTAAACATATGTTTGCCAAAATGTCGGTGGTACCCCGAATGAATCTGTCGCTATGGTGAAAAAAAAAATTAATATCTATTGCACTATAATAACAAACAATCACAAAAAAATTTATACTCACGCTACACATTAAAATTGTGGCTAAACAAAACACTGCTTTTAGAACTTGCATGCTGCTTGTGAGGTCGAATAATACTGGCTCATTGATGCGACATTCATGGATTTTATACTGTTTCCCAGTGTTCAAATATTCCGAATTATAATAAATGATGGAAGACGCTGAATAACTTCGATTCAATCATTTTTATTGGAAATAATATTTTTAGAAACATGTGTTCAAACACACAGTTAAATCAAAAGAGAGCCAGTTATCGAGTCGTCGCCTTCAAGCTGTCAACGTCATCGCATTCACGATGCTCACAATGTTCACGAATGGATGACCTTTGTTAGCGCGTCTGCCACCATATCATGTGTCGATATGAATTCAAATGCTATTTTCTCTTTTTCGATGTTGTCACGTATGTGGTGCAAACGAACATCGATATGTTTTGATCGTTCGCGGTATGCGTCGCTTTTTGCCAGTTTTTTACTGCTTGTGTTGTCGCAGTACACTTTGACTGGATTAAATCGCTATGAATCAGATCTAAAATGTATTTCGATTCAGTTTCGCTGGATTTAAATGGCAATTTTGTTTGTTTGGCACGTGCGCATGTCTCACATCTCAGTATATCGGTTTCATTGTCACTGAAATGTACTCCTTCCACGGCACCCGCGCGCATTTTTTTCATAACTTGATAGTTCGCGTGACCTAAACGCCTGTACCATTTCAGTGCGCTCGTTCATCTTTCAGCTAAAAAACACTTTTGGTCGTCGGTATTTACGCGATACACGCCACCAGTTGTTTTGCACGAGAGCACCTTTTCATTTTCTTCATTATACACTGAACAGCCATCAGAATTGAAAATAACAGTGTTTCCATTTTTGACGATTTGCGATACTGATAGCAAATTTATAGCCAGATCCGGAACGTGCATAACTTTTTTAACTTTTATATTTCCGTCACCGAAAGTGTACTTGCCGTCACCGGTTCCCGTAACATTGATCTTTGCATCGTTCGCTGCTGTTATTTTGTCCGATTCACCCCTTTTATTTTCAATCAAGTCATTATGCGGCGTCATATGTTGCGTTGCCCCTATCGATGTACCACTCACTTTTGCAATTGGTGCCGAGAAATCCCATCATGAATGCTCCTTTCGCACTTTTTCCCGGTTTCGGATCATTGTCTCTTTTTTTAGGCTGATCACAATTATTTGCAAGATGTTTGGTCGACGAGCAATTGTAACACTTGCGCTGCTTTTTCGGCCCTTTCTTGAATGGTATTTTTCCAAAGAATGCACGGTTTTTATCACCGCTTCCACAGAAGCTGTCTAACAACTTTGAAATTATCAAATCACCGGAGATTCCAATGCCATTTGCTTCGAGTCCCATTATAAACGGTTTGAATTCCTCAGTTAGACCGGATAAAAGTATTGCTCCCAACCATTCGTCGTTTACAGCAAAACCTATTCCTTGCAATTTGATTGCTGTTGAGGCAATTCTGTCCACGTAATCCTGCATACCATCGCAATCAACGAGTTTATTCGACAGTAGGTTTCCAAGTAAACCGATTTTTCGATATAATCCATTGACTTCGTATAGTCTTTGCAAGCATTTCCATACACCAAGTGCCGTTGCACATTTTTGGATGTGAACATAAATCGATGTCTCAACACCAAGTACCAAATATGCTTTTGCGCTATTGATTTTGCCCGTATCTGTTTCAATTGCTACATCATCTGGATATGTAATTTCCGCCACGGTAGCGGTCGCCGCTGTATTCGGTCTATGAATAATACAATTGCCGAGACCCTTCAGAGCTAGGAAATTCTGCATCGCGAAAGCCCATATGGGAAAATTTTCACCACCTTTCAATTTGACAAAGTCCAATTCTTTTCCCATTTTTTTGTTCAAATTAAATCACTTTTGTTACACAAAATCGTCGTATTAAACCGTTGCACTTTTCTCTTCCATTCACACAGGGAAGACACAAAAAAAAAATGCTGTCTGTTTACTTTTAACTCGATTTAATTCTTTTACAAAAAAAACTCGCAATTACTCTTTACTTTTTCAGCAACTTCGCTTTGCTAACATATTGATATTTAATATCGATTGCTAAAGAAAGAAGCGAATAAGGAAAATGCAAATAAAACAATGCAATGTTAATTATCCAAGCAACAACATAAGAGTGAGCTCTGTCGTTTAATGCGTCCTCTTATATAGTAGTTACAGTGCATACGTTGCGTATTGTTTGAGTACATATATTTTTCAACAATTACGATAAGAAGGAATTTCGAGTCATTACACATCATGTGATTTAAATTTAAATTTCAATATAAAAACAAATAAACATCTCAGTTCCTAATTTTTACTTCAACGTTCTCTATTTTTGAATTGGTAATAACAATTACGAATCAGTTTACTCTGATGTGAACTTTCAATTCATGCCAACGATTAATATGATTCCACATTTATGTTATGTATAAATTTCGTTAAAAAGTTAATGAGCATTCAAATTGATGAAAAACACAGATTAGAAAATCACAAACACTTCATCCAATTTAAAGACAAAATTTGAATTTTGACCCCGAAAATTGAAAATTTTGAAAAGGAGGTAGTCTTCAATCTCATCAGAATGACTTGAAATTTTGTATGACTTATTTTTTTCAAAGAAAAATAATATTCTGAAAATTTCAATAGGATACAAGGTGAACTTAGCATATTCGCCATACAAATTTTCAGTTTTGACCTCGAAAAGACTCCGAAAATCGAAAATTTTGCAGGGGAAGTAGTCTCAAATATCATCGGAATGACTTGAAATTTTGCACGACTCATTTTATTCATAATAATATATTCAAAGTTTCAATTCGTTACAATGTGAACTTGAGAAAGTCGGCACACAAATGTTCAGTTTTGACCTCGAAAAGGTCCCAAAAAATGAAAATTTTACAGGGGAGGTAGTCCTAAATCCCATTGAAATGACTTGAAATTTTGCACGACTCATTTTTTTCATAAAAAAATTATATCTTGAAAGTTTCAAAATGATACAATGCGAACTAGACATAGTCCCCATACAAATGTGTCTTAATTATATTGAACAATTGCCCATTTTTACTTTTCCGGTCCAAAAAATTCAAAACGCTCGGAATAAGTTTTCTATTTGTTTTGAACCTAGAAAAAACGATTGCAACCATTCCCGGAGCAATTTTTTGTCCGTGTGTGGTACGTTGTCCGTTGTACGCAAAAATGTGTTAACACGATAACTCAAAAAATTGATTTTAGAATTTACACACACATTTGTCTTCATTAGGAATAGAAACCTATTAATTTTCATCCTAATCGGATAATTTTTTCGGGAGCTCTAGTGGAGTCGAATCCATAAATTGGCTGTTTTTCAATATAATTACGAAAAATTTGTATGGGGACTATGACTATTTCGCATTGTATCATTATGAAACTTTCAGAATATAATTTTTTTATGAAAAAAATGAGTCGTGCAAAATTTCAAGTCATTTCAATGGGATTTAGGACTACCTCCCCTGTAAAATTTTCATTTTTTGGGACCTTTTCGAGGTCAAAACTGAACATTTGTGTGCCGACTTTCTCAAGTTCACATTGTAACGAATTGAAACTTTGAATATATTATTTTTTTATGAATAAAATGAGTCATGCAAAATTCCAAGTCATTCTGACTAGATTTAGGACTACCTCCACTGCAAAATTTCGGATTTTTGGAGTCTTTTCGGGGTCAAAACTGAAAAATTGTATGGCGGCTATCTTAAGTTCACATTGTTTCCTATTGGAACTGTCAGAATCAATAAATGCTTGAATGCTCATGCTGTTACCGAAAGTTATACTGTTATACATAACATAAATGTAGAACCATATCTATCGTTGGCATGGATTGAAAGGTCACATCAGAGTGAACTAATTCGTAATTGTTATCACCAATTCAAAAATAGAGAACGTTGAAGTAAGAATTAGGAACTGAGATGTTTATTTGTTTTTATATTAAAATTTAAATTTAAATCACATGATGTGTAATGACTCGAAATTCGATCTCATCGTAATGACTTCAAATTTTCTGTGATTTAATCTCAAAGTTGCATGATGATTCGATAAGAAATAAACATAAATCCAATACAAATGAGTAGCAATCAATGAAAAATGCGTAAGCCCTAACAATTTCGGGAAAAGTGCAGAAAAGTTAGTTTTACGTACGTAAGACCATTTATTTGATTCGACTCCACTATATCTAACCATGCGTGAGTAAATTTTTGATCTATTCAAAAATCAATTTTTTGAGTTATCGTGTTAACAAATTTTTGCGTACAACGGACAACGTACCACACACGGACAAAAAATTGCTCCGGGAATGGTTGCAATCGTTTTTTACTTTTCCGCACACACCATTGTGTATAGTTAAGGTATTGCGATCGGTCCAAAAAATTCAAAACGCCTGGACTGAGTTTTCTATGCGTTTTGAATGCAAAAATAAAACCAATGCAACCATTCCCGGAGCAATTTTTTGTCCGTTTGTTTATGTTGTCTGTTGTCCGTTGTACGCAACAATTTGTTAGCATGATAGCTCGAAAAATTTAGATGAAATTTGTATAAAAACACTTTATTGTTTTTTTCAATACTCAAATAATATTTCAAAGTGAACATCACCAATGGCTAATAGTTTCCGTCTCGCTATTGGTGAGTTTGATCCAAATACCAATACATTCGCGAACATGGCACGGCTGATTCGTAGTATTAATTATTCCTAAATCTTATCGTAATGATTAGAAATTTGGTGTGACATATTCTTATAAAATTAAATGATGATATACGATAAGAATTAAACACAACCTGTGATCCCGTAGATTGTCGAGAAATGTGCGGAAAAGTTATTTTTACGTATGAAATACCATTTATTTCATTACAAACATTGATGCACGAATGAATATTTGAACAGAAGGAATTCAAGTTGTGAACAAATTCAACATAAAAAAAAGATTTTCATTTAAAATTCTCTTTATTTTTCGTAATTTTTGTATATTATGCACCATGAATAATGGAAATTTTACCGATTCGAGGCTCGATAGCTTCAAGTCGTTAAATGATTACATTCTTTTCATTTAACTGACTGATATTTTTTTAAATTGGATGCGTCTAACTTCTAATCAATTTTTAATCAAATAACAAACGAGACTCATTCATTTATTACACCCTGCATTTTTGACAACATTATTAATAAATTGCTCTTCGTTAATTTTCGTCTGCAAATCGTCAAAAGCTCGTGGCTTTCAAATCCTCAGGCAGCAACTTTAAAAGAGCATTGACGGTCGCATCTTTTGGATTGTAGTCAGTAAATCGATCGCTCGAACTGCAAGCAAATGCTGAGTGATCCTTATTGTACGAAAGGGATTCGATAAGTTATACATTAATTTAAAATGAATTAAATCACAATTGACTTGACGACTTACAACATTTGCAATGAATGAAACGAAAAGAATAAGTTTAATTATGGACCTCATTTTGCACAATGGCTAAGCTTGACTGCTTGTAAATTCCGAAACTTTCGATATTTATACATTTTGATCATGGCCGGAATGTTGAATTTAGTAAAATTTATTTTAAAAATTTACAACTACTCGCATTCCAATTTATTTTTTATGTATTTTAAAACATGTTAAATTGATGAAAATGCGGAAGAAAAATAAATGGTTGTTAATATTTATATAAATTGATGACATTGGCCTTAGAAATTCAAAAATTCTGGAAAAATATCAAGGAACACGAGCTTAATTTCAATGAAGTTCGAGCTGCAAAATAAACTACACACACCAAATGTTCAACTGTTTTGATGTCTTGTGAAATAAATATGGCAAAATATTGAGCACATCATCAACAATTGAAGAGATATAGATGAAAATTAAATGATTGTTAATATTTAATAATATATAATTCGATGACATTGATTTTTTGAATTTTCCCCATTTTAAGACAAATTGGATTGTATTTCGAAGAATTGTATGTTCTCAACTATGTATTATCGGTCGCAAAAGAATGATCCATGAATACATTCAAAGAATAGAAGCATACAAACACACCACAATGGGCTCCGTGTATGTGTTTGTGATTTTTTTGAAATACACAGCATACGTATGTGAGACAAGGATAGCGTAATCTAAGCACATCTGCGTATCACACAGTGGAGAAGCAAATGCAGGCAAGCATTCCACATCGTTGTTGGTCTCAGATAGCGGTAACTTGTTTACATTCTATTCAGATCAAATGCGCTACGTTAAAAGATATTGTCAATTCGTGTAAATGAATAAATTAGTTAAGTAATAATATAAACAAATGTTTTTTTTTATTTACATTTATTCATTTTCAATGAGAAACCAACGACTGCTCTTAAACAAATCAATCCTTATGAAATATATTTCCACCGTGGTTTAAAACGTATCTAAATCTTTTGGCAAGTGAATTGTATAAATTACGAAAAAAATCTTGTCTGTTTCGTAAATTTTCCCATCTGTTGAATACGTGATCATGCAATCCTTCAGGCGTTCTTTCAATTAATTGTGGCCGATCGCGTTCCATTGCACCCCAAACATTTTCAATCAAATTGAAATCTGGACTAAAGGCCGGATGATTCAGAACGTAAACACGCTTCTCCGCAAGGTAATCGCGAACAATTCGTGCAGTATGCACTCTTCAGTTGTCATGCATAAATAAAACGTCTTGAATGTTTCCAAATTGTCTTTCAATTGAAGGCAATGCCACTTCATCAAGAATTTCGAGGTATGTTAAACTATTGAAACGAGGACCTGTCTCGACCAATTCGCCTGGACCGGCACAACTCATCCAACCCCAGTATCCAGCTGAAACATGGCCACTAAGATTATCTTCACACACGAATTCCGGTAGATACCTTTGTCCTTTTGGCCGATAAACGCGAACACAACGTGACTCATCACTACGAAATGTTTTTTCATCTGTAAAAATAATTTTGTGGAAGTTTTCCTCCCGAAGAACATCTAACATGTAATGAAAATATGCAATTCTGTCTCGTTTATGTTGCTCTGTGAGCTTTGTATGATGTGCCGCTATAAAATTGCCCAAATCACTTTCATGTATTCTTCGTAGAGCCGTTTTATATGGAACGTTTTGTAATGCGGCCGCGCGAACTGTTGTTGAGAATGGATTTTCCTTCAAGTAATCAATCATTTCTTGATCTTGTTCGTGAGTTGTGATTCTCGGTCGACCTGGCCCGAACTTTCTTTGAACGTTTCCTTCTTGCTCGTATCGACGGATCCACCGTTGAACCGTTTTTACTGATGTGCAAACCATTCGGGCGATGGCTTCCAAACTGTGATGCCCCTCGAATCTTAGAGAAACGATTCTACCTTTTTGCACGTCAGCAAGTTTTTTATTTGAATCGATGCGCGCAAAACAATCCATGGCAAACAATGCGTGAGCAAAAAAACTCATCCAAAGCCTCAAAGTGACCAATTGTAAATAAACATAATCGGACAGTAGTCAAAGAATATGATTGAACACGGCTAATAAATAACAAAGGCATTTGATCTATATAAAACGTAAACAAGTTACCGTTAGCTGAAATCAATAGCGATGCGGAATGCTCGCCGGCATTTGCCTCTACACCATATGATATACAGATACAAACACAACGCGTATCATGCACTATGTGTGTTTTTCATAGCAGGATCATTCTTTTGCGACCAATAATACATATCATGCAGTTTTGTTGAAAAAAAATCAGATTTAAGTCTGTTTCGTCCATGTTTAGCTTCATTTTTACTATTCCGCACCAACTCTCCTATTCATTGATGATTTGACAGCTGATATTGCTTTACAGTGACATCCATATAAAATATGGTGAGTGCGGCGAACAAGACGTTCTCGTATATGTGAAAATTCAAATGAATCTAACCAAATTTCAACATTTTCTTCTTTTTCTTGCATATATCGCAAACTTTGTGCGCTGATAAATAAATATACAATATATTTAATGAAAGAAAAATGCTTTGTACAATAATATATATAAATTAAGCGAAAGCAGTAGACAAAATGTACACATTACATTCCTCGCATTTTTGAACGACAAAGAAATATCATACACAATTGGACATGCACAAATACACACTTGGTGATCCAGGGAGCGCCACTGTCAATCAAGATCCAAGCAATAACATGTAGCAAGATTCAAGCATTCCAGATTTGTTCCGCACACTTCACTGTGCGTGGTAAAAGCTAGGGGCATTTATCTCGTACCAGTGACTGTAACTCAGAGGAGGAGAAAATGTGAGGAGTAGCACTCCTCCTCAATTGAGGAGTGAATATTTATTTATAATATAAATTGTTAATATAATAATATTTCAATGTAGAAAATACGAAAATAATTTTTTTTTCAATTTAAAACGAAGAAACGCAATAAACGTCGACGTACGTCGAGTCGACAGATATAGAAACGATGCGATCAATAACGCTACGTTTGATCACGTTATGGCAAATGAAGTGTCAAAGTGAATGACGTTTGAATTTAAAATATTCTCTTTCTTCGTATTTGTATGAACAGAAAATGAAAACAAAACAAGATTTCCCATTTTCCATATTTTTTTTTGCATTAACAATTTATATTATAAATAAATATTCACTCCTCAATTGAGGAGGAGTGCTACTCCTCACATTTCTCCTTCTCCTCAATTTACTCCTCACATTTTCTCCTCCTCTGAGTTACAGTCACTGTCTCGTACGAATAGCATACGAATCAAACATTCCATCACGAATCTTCAAATTTTGCTGCGAATCTTTGTGGAGAGAAAGAGATTCGCAAATCTTTGCAAATTACAAATCTTTTCATCCGATTCGTGATTCGCAAAGATTTGCGAATGTTTGTTAGCCTTTTCACAGAGATTCGCAGCAAAATTCAAAAATTCGTGATGGAATGTTTGATTCGTATGCTATTCGTACAAGATAAATGCCCCTAGCATTTACCACGTACGGTGGTGTGTGCGGACACACTCACGTTGAAGAAGTTTAGTAGTTTGACATAAAATAACATTGACCAACCTCTTAGTATCCTTGGGTCCCCTACAAGTTGGTAAAACTATTAAGGAAAGAGCAATTATCGTAAACATTCCGTATTGGACAGTAAGCTTAAATGTAGACATTCGAAAATTATTTCCGATAGATGTTAATAACACAGTTTTTCTATACGTTCTAATCAAGCGGACCGCGCTTGTATGGGATTGGGGAGCTATCGAGAGTATGCCAATTGACCGCGCCATCTTATTTTACATAGGTGAACTCAATTTAGATCCATTGTAACACGAACAAAATTTATATTGACACAAATAATAAAAACAAATGAGTCATTGAAACGATTGAAATATCACATCAATACTATAGCCCAATAGATGGCGCTGGAGAATAGATATGATTGCAATTTCTCAAATAGCACGGTCCCCTTGGTTCTAATGGAATATCAATGATAAATAAATGGTCTTACGTACGTAAATCTAATTTTTCCGCACATTTCCCGAAATTGTTCGGGCTTACGCATTTTTCATTGATTGCTACTCATTTGTATTGGATTTATGTTTATTTCTTATCGAATCGTCATGCACTTTGAGAATAAATCACTGAAAATTTCAAGTCATTACGATGAGATCGAATTTCAAGTCATTACACATCATGTAATTTAAATTTTAATTTAAATAAAAAAAATGAATAAACATCTCAGTTTCTAAATAATTTTTACTTCAATAAACGCTTCTTCGCTGGTTTTTAATTGGTAATATCAATTACGAATTAGTTTACTCTGATCTGAACTTTTGATTCATGCCATCGATAGATATGGTTCCACATTTATGTTATGTATAACTTTCGTTAAAAAGTTAATGAGCATTCAAATTGATGAAAAAAAAACAGATTAGAAAAACACAAATACTTCATACAATTTAATGACAATAATAATAATGAAATTTCGCGTGACTTATTTATTTCATAAAAAAATAATATCCTGAAAGTTTCAATAGGATACAATGTGAACTTAACATATTCGCAACAAAAATTTTCAGTTTTGACCTCGAAAATACCCCGAAAATCGAAAATTTTGCAGGGGAGGTAGTCCTCAATCTCATCGGAATGATTTGAAATTATGCATGACTCAGTTTTTCATAAAAAAATAATATTGTGAAAGTTTCATAATGATACAATGCGAAATAGTCATATTCCCCATTCAAATTTTTCGTAATTTTATTGAAAAACAGCCAATTTATGGATTCGACTCCACTAGAGCTACCCGAAAAAATTATCCGATTAGGCTGAAAATAATAAAATGTGTGTAAATTTTTGATCAATTCTGAAATCAATTTTTTGAGTTATCGTATTTAAATTTTTTTGCGTACAACGTACAACGTACAACGGACAACGTACCACACACGGACAAAAATTGCTCCGGGAATGGATGCAATCGTTTTTTCTAGATTTAAAACGCATGAAAAACTTATTCCAAGCGTATTGAATTTTTTGGACTGATCGCAATACCTTTACCACACACAGTGGTGTGTTCGGAAAAGAAAAAATGATATTAGAATTGATCAAAAATAAACGCACATATTGGTCTTCATTAGGAATAGAAACCAATTAATTTTCTGCTTAATCGGATCATGTCTTAGGGTAGCTTTAGTTGAGTCGGATCAATGAATTGTCTGTTTTTCAATATAATTAAGAAAAAAATTTATGGGGACTTTGTCTAGTTCGCATTGTATCATTATGAAACTTTCAGAATATTATTTTTTTATGAAAAAAATGAGTCATGCAAAATTGCAAGTCATTCCGATGAGATTTGGGAAATATTTAAAATAATCGAACGAAACATTGTAAAGTTCAATGTAAACGTCAAATGAATTTGAATCTAATTGCTACATGTAATAGTTTTCATTTTTGAAAGAAGTAACACAATTCTCCCGCAAAATCTTCAAATTGTTTCCCTCTCGATGCTCTGAGAAAACGGATGTAGGGATAAGAGAAAATAAGTTGTGCTGTTAGATCGTTTTGAAATGGCCAAAATCATCTAGATCCATTTATATTTTTAATTACAAAATCGTTTAAAACACTATTTTGATCAATTGACAATTTCACAATTTTTTCTTTTTGAGAAAATGACAGAATCATCTATAGGTTTGCCAACTTTTTTTAAAGGCTCTCAAGCGCATGTAATTGTCGCTGCTCCATTTGCTGCTTCATTTACTGTACTGTAAATAAGCGAATGTTTATTTTAACGTTTTGTTCATTGTAAAATGCTTCCGAAAATATCAAATACACATATCGATTGCTAGCATAAATTCACACTCGTTTGATTGTATCATTGATTTCTTATACGTAATAATCTTTGTTTGAGAAAATGTTTTTGATAAATGTGTAGGCTCTAAGGCAGATCTTTCCTGGAGTGAGGCCACGGATGACAATCTATTGTTGTTGATTAAAATATGTTTTATTTGCATTTGAGTTTATGAGTAGCTTTAATTCAGGTTGCACAGATGAAAAAAGGGAATTTCGTCTTCATAGGCGTGATTTTCATTTAAACCGCTATGTCCCGTGAGTCAGAATTTTCGTAGATTTCGAAATATTTCATGTAAAAAAAATGCATAACAACTTTGGGCTAGTTCAGACGTTAGGCTTTGTTGCTTCAATGTGGCCATATATCAGAAAATTTGAATTTTTCCCTAATTTTCCAAATGGTGTTTGGACGAATTTGTAGTTTTCGCAAAAAAGGAAAATCAGCCAATTTTTCAGAATTAAAGAAATTGTTTCGTTCTTTTTTCAGATAATTTTGTCATTTCTTTTAGACGTTTTTGTATTTAGCCTTTATTTAAGGTCCAAATCGCAAAGAAGCTCATTATGTAAGATTTGGATTTTTTGGACCGATCGCAATACTTTAACGCACCAAGTGGTGTGTGCGGAAAAGTGAAAACCCAACCGAATCATTCGTTTGGGTCACATACTATATGATTCCGCGTATTTAATAGAACATTCTTTTCCTGAACAAATGTTCAAATTATCATAAAAATATTACCAACTAAATTTTTTTGAAGATTAATGTTGCATCGATAAATTGTCAGAAAGAAAACAGAAAATGAAAATGATATCATTTAAATAAAACGACAATAACATTCAGAATAAGACTTTTATTTTGCATCGAATGTTGAGACATTATTTCGAACATTTTTGCGTATGGTTTTTTTTTTTTTTTTTTTGAAGGTGATTAAAGCTAATCATCTATTCCGAAATACTGCTTTACTGGATCTACGATATCACTTTCCTGGGGATGTTTATAAGAAACTTTTATAGGAATACCCAAGGCATCCTGAAGAGATGTTCGAAAATGATCAACATCCTCTACACATTTCTCACGTAAATCTGAAGCCAACAAAATGTCGACAAATTCATTACGTTTTTGTTCAAAAAAGACTAATGTAGCGGCCCAGTCTTTTAGAAACGAGCCATAAATGCTTCTTTGCTCTTCTACAGAAACGAAACTCTCGAATGCCATTCCTGCACGCCCCAAATTCTGCAGGAAACTATCCGAAAATTTAAAGAGACTTTCGAAGTAGTTTTCAATCATCTGTTGAGTTGGTTTGATTAAGGCATTATATTTATCTTCCGATTTTTCAAATTTGTATCTTACTGCTTTATACACACGTTCATAATTAATGCAGCAAATATACCAAAAATAATCTAATTCTTTAGTTTTTTCAAAAGTAGATTCTATAAGTTGCATATTGTCGGAGAGCTTTTCTACTGCAGCTACAGTTTCTGCATCTGGATCTGTGTGTTCTTGTGGCTGTTGTTGTAGCTGTAGTGGTTTAAGTTGTTGTTGGGCTAGTTGTTGCTGCTGTTGTTGTTGTTGTTGTTGTTGTTGCCTTTTTAAATTTTCGGTTTTCAAGATTGCTTGCAGGAACGCTTTTTTCAATCTTTCTTGCCATGGTTCGAAAGGTTTCTGTCTTATAAATGTGCATGATTTGCTAAACATATGTTTTCCAAAATTTTGGTCGTACCCTGAATGAATCTGTCGCTATGGTGAAAAAAAAATTAATATCTATTGTAATCTAATAACAAACAATCAAAAAAAAAAAAAAACTCATACTCACGCTACACATTAAAATTGTGGCTAAACAAAACACTGCTTTTAGAACTTGCATGCTGCTTGTGAGGTCGAATAATACTGGCTCATTGATGCGACATTTATGGATTTTATACTGTTTCCTAGTGTTCAAATATTCCAAATTATAATAAATGATGGAAGACGCTGAATAACTTCGATTCAATAATTTTTATTGGAAATGAGACTTTTAGAAACATGTGTTCACACACACAGTTAAATCAAAAGAGAGCCAGTTATCGAGTCGTCGCCTTCAAGCTGTCAACGTCATCGCATTCACGATGCTCACAATGTTCACGAATGGATGACTTTGAGAGCTCACTTTCAATTTACATTAAATATAACCAAAGCTCTATCAGCAATAGCATTACAACTCGGCCTTCCCAGCAGAAAATCGCTCTCGATCGTACGTTTTTCACTTATTCTATAAGAGTCTTTGAGGAACTCATAATCGGTACACTCGTTATTGTCTAAAAATTCAAAGTCTATGTAGTCTTCTGAGAACTCTGTTTTATTCCCCTGTTTTGGATCCAACTTCTTTTACATTCCACTCGAACCAATAATATGGTTATAAGCCATCCATGGGGATGATTTGAAAAACAAGTACATGTGGCGCCACGGACTGAGTTGTAAAAATTATTAAACTTATGTCAATTGAAATATGTCTCAACAGATGGTGCTCATATGACAAACTAATTTCAATAAAATTTAGTGATTTAATTTCATTATATACAAATATAATAATGTAATGTACTTGCTTTCTACACATTCCATTCAAAGACTCAATTATACATGTATATGTCATATTCATTGCTCTTTTAATCGTTAATTCACCATATCATATTTGATATTTTGACACAATTTGTCGTTGATTATGAAGTTTCAATTGTAAGATCATATGTTAAAGACTGAGGTTGATGTGTTCAAATAAAGTGATAAAATTCAAGTAAAATTTTAGTGTTCAAGCAAGTTACTATCGTCGTGTAAAATGGAGTCTGTTAAGTCACAGAACCGTTTTGATGGACACGAACACTGGGCTTTGTATGATGACAAATCATCAAGATCCTTGTACAAAATCAAAAATTGTAAGAATCTCACTCATGTTTTCTGCCAGAAGTGTGGGGTTCATTTGTTTTTTGATAAAATGTACTCAAATAAATTTCATTTTTCAAATATTTTTCTTTTAATTTTCGCAAAAATGTGTCTTCTTTTTGGTTATCCATCTTGATGGTCAAGGCTGCTATGATTCTCACGCTTTTATACTGTGCAGAGTTTGGTGTATTGTGTGTGTTTGTATTGTGCTGGTGAATATTGCAAACACCACCAGTGATGTCCAGAAACATCAAACAAGTTCACACATACACGTTTGTATTCGCCTATATTGAATCATTTAATTTGATGTTTCTGAACATCACTGGTGGTGTTTGCAATATTCACCAGCACCTTCAAAACCTTGTTTTGTCAACATCGATAAACATCAAAGTACATCATAATATCATATATGAACTCCTCTGGCGTTGGGTGGTATATTTTCACTTCGATTGTTGGAATCACTTCAGATTCACTGAACAACATTTTATCCATTTTGATTGATCTATTCTAAATTGATTTGAATTTATCGCTCAACAAAAGAAACTAGAAATTGATAAATAGCACTACAAGATATTTTCAATGATTTTAAATTTTCAAGAATAAACAATGACATAACCTCAAAACTCACCGGCTTTTTGGCTTGGTGATATTATGACATCGAGCAACACTTATGCAAAATTGATTTGAATAAGTTGTAAAAAATTTACAAATATCACATATGATATGGCCAACTTTACAACAAAACCGCAACAAAAAATCACAACAAATGATACATTTTCAAATTTAATGCTATTTGCAATGTTAAATAAAACTACTTACTATAATTGCAATACCACATATATGTTAATATTTCTATAGAACGTAAATATTTCATTGTTTTATCTAGGAATTGCGAAAAACAACAACGCCATCTGTTGGAAATTTATAAACGAAATTGAGTTTCAAATATGTTGACAGCCGAGTCCGTGGCGCTCTTAAGCAAGATATGCAATTGGCTCAGTCAGTTCGCGCCGATGAAGCCATCTGTGTCACCTGATAATTACTTTTCCGCACACACCACTGTGTATAGTGAAAGTATTACGATCGGTCCAAAAAATTAAAACGCCTGGAATAAGTTTTCTATGCGTTTTGAATCAAGAAAAACGATTGCAACCATTCCCGGAGCAATTTTTTGTCCGTGTGTGGTACGTTGTCCGTTGTTCGTTGTACGCAAAAATTGTCAACACGATAGCTCAAAAAATTGATTGGATCTTACTCATGATTATGTTAAAATCTTATTCAAGCGATTAAGATGAAGATTTAGTGATTAATATTCGATTTAACTCACAGATAATCTTAATCACGAATGGAAATGATTAACATTGTGAATAATAAGATACGCTGTTTCGACCGGCTATATGCAAATTATTGAATTTTACTATCAAAATTCATGCTCGGTTAAGAGAGTGCATCGCGCACTTCTTCCAATTTATGGGCAGTTTGGTCGGCCTACTGAGGGAGCTATTCGGAAGCTTTCTGAAGTGAAGACCAGCCAGGAGCATTGCGAGAGCTACCAATGCATCCCCAAAAAGCCACTGTTTGGTGTGGATTATGGGCCAGTGGCATCATCGGGCTGTACTTCTTCAAACACGACTTCAAAATTGGACCTTTCGCATGGGCCATCTAAAGCGGAGCCGCGGCCAACATTTGCATAAAATCATCTTCAAACATTAAATTATATTGATTGTTCTATCGATTCCAATAAAGATTTCATCAATTTTTTCAAATTTTTTGTGTTTTTTTGAAAATCAAATTCTACACCTCTTAAAAAATCACCCTTTACAATATTTCAAGCCATACCGATGAGATGTAGAACTACCTCCCCTGCAAAATTGTCCATTTTCGGGGTCTTTTCGGGGTCAAAACGAAAAATTTGTGTAGCGACTATCTTAATATTAGACAGATTAATTGTTCCTTTCATTGCTCAATCCATTGTTGAAATACTCAACTATTGCATTTCGAATTGTGTACACCCAGTTGATTGGAATAAAGTCATTATAAAGCCTCTCAAGTCTCAGCGAATCCTCAAACTATTGCTGAATATCGACGGATCAGCATCATTTTAGTCATTCCGAAGATTTTTGCAATTCTTCTAAATAGCCACATCACTGGATATGTAGAGAGTAGTGCCATTCTTCACGATCGGCAATCAGGATCATACTGGTACCACTTCTCACTATTCAACATTTGTCAGTTTTACGGTTTTTCCAATGAAACAGTCCCGTAAATCAAAGCAATTTACAGTAATATCAATCTGAAAGTTAAAGTAGGTAATCAAGAGTCTGACTTCTTACCCATTCTAAATGGAGTTTTACAAGGTAGCAATTTCGGTCAAACATTCTTTTCGCTCTATTTCATCGCTAAAATGAACTCCGATCTTGCTAAATTCAATGATTTCATTAAACATTGTGGTATGAAATTAAATGGGTCGAAATCAAAAGTCATGATCCTCGGTTCTAAGCACCAAACTAGTCGTCTAAACATGGAAAATATTAATGATGCATCAATTGGGGATGGAAAATTTGAATTCTATAAATCAATCAGGAACCTTGGCTTTCAAGAGCTTCATTCCTAACTACTTGTACACTAAGCGTGACATTGCTACTGCTCTTATTGATCCAATCATTGATTTTTGTAATGTGGAAACATATGGCTAGGGTGCATGAAGCACTGCCAATCAGAATGGTCGAACTCTCGCTGACAATGACAATATAAGATACATTCGCGGTCGCAAACATAAAGATCACATCACCGAATATCGAGAGCGGCTAAATGGTTGTACGCCTGAGAGTAGAGCCAAGCTTCACTCAGCTGTATTGATCCATAAGCAATTGTCAAAAAATTCTCCTGAAATTCGGACGATCTTCGAATTCAATACCACCCGCGGACTTCTTTTGATGATAGAGCATTCAGTTACTCGGCAATTAAATTTTGGAATAGCATACCGGTTGAAATTAATACAGAATCTTTGAATTCATTCGAATCCAAATTAAAACAATTTCTCCGCTCTAATCAATTAAATTTCCGTCACTAATTTCATCGGTAATTTTTCCGCGGTTTATTATGACTCGGATTGATTATGTCGCACTCTCTTGCCAAATATTTTTAAGTTTCAACACTCTAAATATAAGTTTTCCCTGACCCTCCAGAGCCAGGTCTAATTTTCCTGAATCAGGCCGGTTTTGCCATGGTTTTCCGGATCCAATTCTGATATTCAAAGTCTCTTCATGGGTATCACCCCACCATGAAAATTGTAACTGTCTGTTTGCAAAAGTCGCACCATAGGCGGAATTTGTGCCGCATAGGGTCTCTGACCAGCATGAGCACAGCTTGCTGTGTTCACATATTGGCATAAATGTAGGCTTCGTAACAAATATATAAATAAGTTCAAGGTTCAACGTAAACGTCAAATTAATTTGAAGCATATTGCTCCATATAATAAGAATCAATTTGAAACAAATAACACAATTCTCACGCAAAATCTTCAAATTCTCTCTCTCTCTCTCTTTCTCTCTCTCTCTTTCTCTCTTGTTACTCTGAGAAAACATTTGTAGGGATTTGAGAATAAAAAGTTGTGCTGTCTTTTATTTAACTACAAGAATCTATATTTCCACGAGTTTTTGTAGTGGATTTTTTCAATACTAAAGTAATAATTCAAATTCAACATCAACAATGGCTAATTTCGTCTCGCTATTGGTGAGTTTGAACCAAATACCAATACATTCGCAAACATGGCACGGCTTATTCGTTGTGTTAATTAATCCAAAATCTGATTGTAATGACTTAAAATTTGGTGTGACATATTCTTATAATTAAATGATAATACGATAAGAAATATAAATATCTCGTAAATCCGTAAACTTTCGGGAAATATGTGAAAAAGTTAGTATTATATATGTAAGACCATTTATTTCAATATAATTTCGATAAATGTGTATGAGGACTATGTTTATTTCACATTATATCTTTATAAAACTTTCTGATTCTTATTTTTTATGCAAAAAAATGGGTCCCACAAAATTCTAAATAGGTGTTATCCTAAAACCAAATTTTAAGCCACATTTTTGGGTCAATGCAAATGTGTATGCCTAATTTTTCTTAAAGAATGCTAAACAGCCTTTCTTTTGAACGCTCGTGGCATAAAATAATAAATTCCACAATGAAGAATTTTTACACGAATATTGCTTTCAAATAAATAACCTTCATTCTTTTCATGCAGCTGTTTCTGTTCAGTCGCTGACCTCGTGATTTTAATTTTCCGCACACACCAATGTGTGTGGTAAAGATCGATCGAAAAAATTCAAAACGCCTGGAATGAGTTTTCTATGCGTTTCGAATTTAAAATAAATGGTCTTACGTACGTAAAACTAACTTTTCCACACATTTTCCGAAATTGTTCGGGCTTACGCATTTTTCATTGATTGCTACTCATTTGTCTTGGATTTATGTTTATTTCTTATCGAATAATCTTGCAACTTTGAGAATAAATCACAGAAAATGTCAAGTCATTACGATGAGATCGAATTTCAAGTCATTACACATCATGTAATTTAAATTTTAATAAAAAAAAATGATTAAACATCTCAGTTTCTAATTTTAACTTCAACAAACGCTTCTTCGCTGGTTTTGAATTGGTAATAACAATTACGAATTAGTTCACTCTGATCTGAACTTTTAATTCATGCCAACGATAGATATGGTTCCACATTAATGCCATGTATCACTTTCGTTGAAAAGTTAATGAGCATTCAAATTGATGAAAAAAAAAAACAGATTAGAAAAACACAAGTACTTCATACAATTTAATGACACAATTTGAATTTTAACCACGAAAATTGAAAATTTTGTAGGGGAGGGAGTCTTAAACCTCATCAGAATGACTTGAAATTTTGCATGACTTTTTTTTTCATAAAAAAATAATATCCTGAAAGTTTAAATAGGATTCAAGGTGAACTTAAGATATTCTCCATACAAATGTTCAGTTTTGACCTCGAAAAGACCACGAAAATCGAAAATTTTGCAGGGGAGGTAGTCCTAAATCTTATCGGAATGACTTGACACAGCAAGCTGTGTACATGCTGGCCAAAGATCCAATACGGTATACTCAAATATAAATATATCAAAGACCCAAAGACCCAATTACAGGCAGAGAGGATGGTATTCATGAAGAGATTTTAAATACCGGAGATTGGGTCCGGAAAACCATGGCAAATTGGCCTGACTCAGCAGAATCAGAGGAATTACATCATAAAATATTATAAAACTCTACTTTATACAATGCAAAGAGAAAAATAGATAAAGTCTTTACTATGTAGAAGCATAAAAAATTGAATGAGATCAAGCATAACAATCCATCCAAGTATTTTGCAAATAAAAATTTAACAAGTTAAGCCGCGTTATTGATTGGTCAGTGAAAAGGGCTTTAATTCGCGCTTAAAATTTACTAATGATTCTAAATTTCGAATATTAACCGGGACATTGTTGCAAAAATTAATGAATGGCTGCGTAGTGCAATGCACGAGTGTCGAAGTTGTACGCGGAGTGAAACGAACACGAATGTTATCTGGGTATCTAGAAGACGGACCGTTGCGAACAAACATATGATTCAGATATGCAGGCGAATTGTTGGATAATTGCTTATGGATCAGACTCGCTGAATGTAATTTGGCTTTACTTTCAGCATTCAGTCCATTCAGGCGTTCTCGATATTCAGTAATGTGATCATTATGTCTAAGACCGTAAATATATCTTATTTTGTCGTTATCAGTGACAAGAATACGATTTTCCTGGTTCAGAGTAATGTGTCCACTCCAACCGTAGGTAATCACATCACCGTAACTAAGTATAAGATCGATCAGCGCAGTAGTTATGTCACGTTTAACACAATTAGGTATAAACCATTTTGTATGTCGTATTATACGACTCGTATACGATTTAATACGCCATAAACCTTTTGCAATTTTGCCTTATCATGTTTTTGGAAGTTCAAATTTTCGTCGAAAATGACGCCGAGATTACTCATCGATTTGCAGAATGCAAGCTTTTCACCACCAACGACAACATCATGAATCATTTCGAAATTTAAACGATTTGTATGGTGCTTGGAACCGATAATAATGACCCTAGATTTTGATACATTTAATTTCATACAGCGACGAGAGTATCATTAAAATAAATTGAAAAGAAGTTTTGGCCGAAAAAACTAAAACTACCGACATTAACTTTCTGTTTAATATTACTGTAAATTGACTTTAAAAGTTTTAACGCGTTATTAGAAAAACCGTATGCTTTGCAAACTTTAGGAAGGGCGTCATAAGGAACTGAAGGAAAAGCACTCCTAATGTCTAGAAAGACAGCAATTACAACTTCTTTACGATTAATCGCGGATCTGGTACTCTCTGATATGTTCAAAAATGCGGTGTATGCAACTATGACTATTTCGCATTGTATCATTATGAAACTTTCAGAATATAATTTTAAAAAATGAGTCATGCAAAATTTCAAGTCATTCTGATGAGACTTAGGACTACCTCCCCTACAAAAATTTCGATTTTCGGGGTCTTTTCGAGGTCAAAACTGAAAATTTGTGTGGCGAATATGTTAAGTTCACCTTGTATCCTATTGAAACTTTCAGGATATAATTTTTTTATAAAATATATATATAAAATATATAATTCACGCAAAATTTCACGTCATTCTGATGAGGTTCAGGACTCCCTCCCTCACAAAATTTTCAATTTTCGTGATCAAAATTCAAATTTTGTCATTAAATTGTATGAAGTATTTGTGTTTTTCTAATCTGTTTTTTTTTCATCAATTTGAATGCTCATTAACTTTTTAACGAAAGTTTTTCATAACATAAATGTGGAACCATATCTATCGTTGGCATGAATCAAAAGTTCAGATCAGAGTAAACTAATTCGTAATTGTTGTTACCAATTCAAAAGCAGTGAAAGTTTGTTGAAGGAAAAATAAGAAACTGAGATGTTTATTCATTTTTTTTATTAAAATTTAAATTTAAATTACACGATGTGTAATGACTTGAAATTCGATCTCATCGTAATGACTTGAAATTTTCTATTGAAATATAACATAAGAACGATGTATCAAATTACGGGCGTATGCGCTATATAAGGAACAACATGTCATTAAACAAGAAGTTCTTTCATGCCAACTAAAAGCAAACGGTTCTTGTTATTTACTTGTTCTGTTTTGCATAGCAATATTATTTCAGTACACGATCAATTTTTAATATGGTAGCAAAGCGAAGTTGAATTGGAATAATATCAATAAAATTGAATTTGTGTATAGTGCGAATAGTTTTCTCCCCGACACAAACAATTGTTGAATTTTTATCTTCGTGATATAAGGAGTAAAAATTGAAAACCGCGCATTCGTCACTAACTTCATATCTATCATAGATGTCATTATTTTGACTTTGACAGCTATTGTATCTTAAAGAGGATAAAAAAATACATTGAAAACGATCTGTCAAACTTATCATTCAATTGAATACACAAGTTTATTATTGCGTTGAAAATGTCGAGCTACGTGCCTACAAAACAGCATTTGCGGGAAGTTTTACTTTATTGGTTTAATCTGAAGAAAAATGCTTCCGAGAGTCATCGTTTGTTATGCGAAGCATATCCAGAATATGCTCCGTCGATTAGAACGTGCCAGGAGTGGTTTGCGCGGTTCAAAAGTGGTGATTTTGATGTGGAAGACAAAGAGCGTCCAGGCCAAGTGAAAAAGTTTGAAGACGAGGAGTTGGAAGCATTACTCGATGAAGACTCGTGTCAAACGCAAGAAAAACTTGCAAAATCATTGGGAGTGACACAACAATCCATCTCCTATCGTTTAAAAGCCATGGGAATGGTTCAAAAGCAAGGAAATTGGGTGCCATACGAATTGAAGCCGAGAGACATCGAACGCCGTTTTTTCACTTGTGAACAGCTGCTTCAAAGGCAAAAACGGAAGGGTTTTTTGCATCGTATTGTGACTGGTGATGAAAAGTGGATTCATTACGATAATCCGAAGCGAAAAAAATCGTATGGTTACCCCGGCCACGCATCAACATCGACGCCAAAGCCGAACATTCATGGCTCGAAGCTAATGCTGTGTATTTGGTGGGATCAGCTCGGCGTGATCTATTATGAGTTGTTGAAACCAAACGAAACCATCACAGGAGCATTGTACCGAACTCAATTGATGCGTTTGAGCCGAGCACTGAAGGAAAAACGGTTGGAAACGGTCGGAAACGGTCGCAAGACACGATAGAGTTACTTTGCAACATGACAACGCTCGGCCACATGTTGCTCAGGTCGTTAAAACCTACTTGGAAACGCTTCGATGGGAAGTCCTACCCCACCCGCCGTATAGCCCAGACATTGCCCCTTCCGATTACCACCTCTTCCGATCAATGACACATGGCCTGGCTGAACAGCATTTCCATTATTACGAGGAATGCAAAAAATGGGTCGATTCATGAATAGCCGAAAAAAGCACAGATTTCTTTCGACGCGGAATCCGTAATTTGCCAGAAAGATGGGAAAAAGTTGTGGCTAGCGATGGACAATACTTTGAATAATCAATTTGTAACCATTTTTCCATAATAAAGATCGAAATTTTGAAAAAAATGCGAGGTTTTCAATCTGTACTCCCAATAAATAAAAATAAAAAAGGAGTGAAGGAATCTTTTTATTTTTTAACAATGGGAAAGGAATTGGATTTCGACAAATTGAGGGGAAGTGAGAATTTTCACACATGGAAATTCGCAATTGACAATTTTTTGGCGCTGAAAGGACTAGCTTGATTCATCGACCTGACGAATCGGGAACGACTACAGTGGCTGCAATTGTAAAGGGTGATTTTTTTGCTGGTATCTTTTTGGCAACACTGTTTTTGACAGATCACGCGTGACATTGTCAAACTTGTTCAGTTTGGTCTATAATTTATCCATGAATCGACTTACGAACGAACAACGCTTGCAAATTATTGAATTTTACTATCAAAATTCGTGCTCGGTTAAGAGAGTGCATCGCGCACTTCTTCCAATTTATGGGCAGTTTGGTCGGCCTACTGAGGGAGGCAAAATTGCCGCATCTGGAGTGACCAGCCAGAAGCATTGCAAGAGCTACCAATGCATTCCCAAAAAGCCACTGTTTGGTGTGGATTATGGGCCGGTGGCAATACCGGTCGATATTTTGGAGAGAGTGTGCCAAAATTGGACCTTGCGCATAGGCCATCTAAAGTGGAACCGCGGCCAACATTTGCATGAAATCATCTTCAAACATTAAATTATATTGATCGTTCTATCGATTCCAAAGATCCCATCAATTTTTTCAAATTGTTTATGTTTTTTTTTTTGAAAAACAAATTCTATACCTATAAAAAAATCACCCGCAGCAGGTGCAGCAAAAGAGACGGATGATGGTAAATTGAGAAGTGCAAAGGCTTATTTAGCTCTAAGCGTAGACACATCAATTTACACACACATCCAGAATTGCTCGACAGCTTTGGATATTTGGTTATGTTTACATAGGCTCTACGAGGACAAAGGTCTGTATAGAAAGATCGCGCAACTTGGAAACTTATTATCGAATAAGCTTAGCGAATGCAAGGGAATGCAAGATTATGTGGACAAGATTGTGTCTGCAGCAAATAAACTTCGTGGCGTTGGATTTTTTTTGGAAAAGCTAGTTTTACGTTCGTAAGACCATTTATTTACTTATCTTTGAAGTTTTTTTGATGGTTTTGAGCCCTTTTTTTCGTTGTCCGTCGTCTGAACAGCGCAGGAATTGAACGCTTCGTCGGGTTTTGGTTGATGGCGTTCAGCTCACCTTTTCGTTTTCGTCGTTTGCGTTGTTCAAGAATTTGAACGGTTCGTTGATTGATTGAGTTGAGCATTTGAGCCCCCAAATTAAAAAACAACAATATTAATATTTCAATGTTTTATGAAGTTTAAAGCTTGATTCGAAATTACATTGCTTTTATAGTTTAAAATATTGTCAACTTATTTGCTTTATGTTTATTTAAATATAGATTTTTGGGTGAAAATATGTACGGTGCCTGAAATAAAGGGGTTTCCAATGAGATATTTCATTAAGAATAGCCCGCTATTTGGGCAACTATCACTTGTGAAGCTGTCATCTTTTGTTATTTGACAAGTAAAAACTACTCCATTACTAAAATCGATTAACGCTTCAACAACGCATTGAAATTGTTGAAATTCATTACAAAAATGGTGAACATTTTGCAGTCACAGTCGTTCCATTTTTAGAAATGGCGTAGTTTTTTCTTCTCAAATGTCAAAAGATGACAGCTGCCCAAATAGCGAGATATTCAAAATGAAACCTCTTATTGGAAAAACCTATAAAAGTTAAGCCAACTAAATTATGTTGAAAACAATTGAACCCCTGGGAATGCAAGATTTAAGAACGATAATTTTTCATATAATCTAGCGGTAGGTTATTTTTACACAACTGAAAAGTGTGGCGCAAAATATCGATCTTTCATTCCAAGCAATTCAATTGTTCCATCGTTCAAATAGCAAATAAAAGATCAAAATGATGTAATTTTTATACTGCGACAAAGATATTTGTAATAAAACTTTTTGTTTGCGTCGAACTTTTAATTTTTTTCCGATTTTTTTTTCACTTTTTTTCGTGGGCGTTCTGGCAAATCATCTTTCTCGAAATACAGTTTTGCTGGATTTTTTACATCAATCTCTTCTGGAAGAGTCATGATCTCTATGTCTATTTCGATATCCAAGGCTTCTTCAAGAGTGGTTTTGAAATCTTCAACACTTTCTATGCATTTCTGATGTACATCGTCAACCATAATCATGTTGAGAAATTCATTACGTTTTGTTTCGAAACGGGTTAATGTATCGGGCCAGACTTGTAGAAATGATCTATCAATGCTTGTTTCGCCTTGAGCTGAGTTGAAGCTCTCGAGCGCCATACCAGCACGTCCCAAATCCTCTAGGAATGGTTTCAAGAATGGAAAGAGAATCTTGAAGTCCTTTTCGACCTTCTCTTTGGCTGGTTCAATTATGTTATAATATGCAACTTCAGGTTTATCGATTGTGTATTTTAATTCCTTATATACGTTTTCATAATTGGTGCAACAAGCATACCAAATTGTAGCTAATAGCCTGGTTTCTTCAACGATAGAATCTATAAGTTGCATATTTTCGAAGAGCTTTTCTACTGCAGCTACATTGCTTTCATCTGGAGATGTCAAAGTTTTTTGTTGTTGTTGTTGCTGCTGTTGCTGTTGCTGGTGCTGATGTTGTCGTTGTTTTTCTCGTTTCTGTCGGCGTTCTTGTCGTCGTCGTTTTTGTTGTTGTTGAAGTTGTAACTGTAGTTCTAGTTGGTGTTGCTGTTGGGCTAGTTGTTGTAGCTGTAATTCTTGTTGTTGTTGTTGTTGTTGTTGTTGTTGTTGCTGCTGCTGTTGCTGGTGCTGATGTTGTCGTTGTTTTTCTCGTTTCTGTCGGCGTTCTTGTCGTCGTCGTTTTTGTTGTTGTTGGAGTTGTAACTGTAGTTCTAGTTGGTGTTGCTGTTGGGCTAGTTGTTGTAGCTGTAATTCTTGTTGTTGTTGTTGTTGTTGTTGTTGGTGGTGTTGTTGTTGTTGTTGTTGTTGTTGTTGTTGTTGTTGTTGTTGTTGTTGTTGTTGTTGTTGTTGTTGTTGTTGTTGTTGTTGTTGTTGTTGTTTCAAAATTTCAATTTTCAGGATGGCTTGCGGGATAGCTATTTTTAATCTTTCATGCCACTGCATAATCGGTGCCATGTTTGGAAGTTCGCATTGTTTGCTCAACATTTTTTTGCCACACGACACCAAAACTATCTGTAGCTTTGATGAAAAAAATTAAATTCTAATAACACACAGTTCAAAAAAATATGTCTTACTTACACTGCATATTAAAATGGTGGCCAAACAAAAAACTGTTTTCGAGACTTGCATGCTGCTTGTGACGTCGAGCAATACTGGCTCATCGATGCGACATTTATGGAATTTATACTTTTCCAAAGTGTTGAAAATTCAAACTTCCAAAAAATTAAAAAAAAGGTTCTTCCATTGTATGGAATTTCTCTATCATTCTACAATAGTAAAACATCAGAACGAAGCCCTCTTCGTGTGTAATAATGAAGAACGTTTGTCTATGAACATCTGCAAACATATATTAGCCCCGACAAGACAAATGCGTATTCGCAATGCGATTATTTGTCAAGGATTCGCATCGCACACTGTTGTTCGAGCAACTTCAGAGTGAAACTATCTATTTTTGGCAAGACCGCTGAAGTCAAGTTTTAGTGGTCGTTCCGTATAATTCGTTGCAAAAACGCGTTTAATTCTCAGTTCGGTTTTCAAATTGTGGTCGCAAAGCTCCTCAAAATCTTTTAAAATAATTTTTCTCCATTCTTCATGGATATTGTTTCACTATTTGTTATGAATGCTATATAAACTACTGACAGAATTTGAATAGACGTCTTAAACAAATTGAAATTGGCACTACTGCCTATAAAATGACAGTTGTCGTTGGCACGACCGCTGGGTCTAGCATTTGCACCATGCGAACAACTTCACTCCTACCCGCAGTGCGTGTAAACGCGACAATCCGACGATAAAGTTTTGCGGAATTTTTGTATTAAGAATTCATATACGTACGTATTATAACACTGCGATTATACGCGTGTAGCCTGCGGATATTCGGCGAAAGCATTTTGCGTCAAGCATGTCTAGTGGGGTAGCTATCTCATTTTATCAAAATTGTCTTCACCAAGCAAGCAGAGAACGTCTTACAGATGAAATATTTCCATTTCTTCAAAAACAAAATTACCAAAAACATTTATATTTCCATACTATGCCCAAACCAGGTGGGCGAACAAAATTTTGTTGAAAATAATTATTCTATCGATCATATCAATATTCAAATAAGATTGAAAAAAAAAACAAAATTACAATTTTTCGAAACACACTCTAAATTTTTTCCAAATAAGTCTAGGCTTACAACTGGGAATGTGAATCAAATAAAAAATAGAATAATCTTGGAACTCGCTTCTTCTGGAATTGCTGCCACTCCAATGGATGGCGGTCGAAAAATATACACTCTACACTGAAGCCGCCATTGAACATGCAGTTGACCGAAAACCCTACAGTAAATATCCTTAAGACGATCATCAATAACGGTTGGTTGGCAATTCACGTTTCATACCATTTAGTTATGCGACTCACTTTACAATGCTATATACAGACAGCAGTGACAAGCGGCTTACGATTGCGAGAAGCGAACCATAGGTTTGAATATAATGGTATTCATTTGAAACACAACACGGTTCTGTTTATATTTTTGCATTCAACTTTGTCTCTTAAACATGAACGGTATTCTTACATACACAAAAGGCGGCGTTAACGTTTTTCCCGTTTTGTTGCCTGAAATATAATATTTTGTTCTAACTGTGTGCGTGGGTCGAATGATGAGTGTTATTATGCATTTGCGAATTATACAGCCACTGCAACGGAAAAATGAATGTGAGCATGACAAATACATGAGCAAATAGGGTTGCGTCTCCTTCCCACCAGAGGTCGCAAATGGGCCAATTTTTGATCCCGAAGAACGATCGAATAATTCTGATCGCTACCCGAACCCGTCCAGTCCCAATTTTTTTTTTTTTCCTTTTTCCGGTTCGTACCCGACCGAACAAATTTCCGGTTCAGGATTCGGGCTTGTACGCATCCAAGAACGTAAATTAAGCTCTAAAAAATCGAAAAAAGACGTCTTAATTTGTTTGTAAAAAATGAAAGTCCCGTCGTCGTCCTAAAATTTTCAAAAATCATATTAAAAATTACAAAATCTATTTAACTTTTTTTTTTCAATAACATTTCAAACTTTCTGATGATAGCGGAGTGTATGATAAAAAAATAATATAGACATCCACCAGGGTTAGAGGATATGGGCAGACATTGCTAGTAGCGATAGTGTAGAGTTAGTTCGAAATGTTGGATGTGTGAGATGATGTCACTTCACTCAATCATGTAACTTATTCACGAATGGCAAAATTTTGACACATGTATTTGGATTGAGCTACAAAAATGCAATTCAAAACAGAAGATTTAAATGACGTTGGCTATCAAAGCATCCCAACGCATTTGAATGTAGAACGCTTTGAGCCCCTGACTCACACTAATTCAATCGGAGCGAAACACGTCGTTTCTTGAATATTGAAATTTGACAAAGTATTACATTCTTATTTATATATAATGATACGACCACACACTCTGCTATAATCCTTACACTGTTTACAAAAAAAAAAAAAATTATGGACAGATTTTGGAATTTTTGGGATGATTTTTGTAATTTTTAGTATGATTTTGGGAATTTTTAGGACGATTTTTTATTGGAGCGTTCTTTGCAAGTGGACCGTGCTATTTGAGAAATTTTAATCATATCTATTCTCCAGCACCATCTATTGGGCAATAGTATTGATGTGATATTTCAATCGTTTCAATGACTCATTTGTTTTCATTATTTGTGTCAATAAAAATTTTGTTCGTATTACAATGGATCTAAATTGAGTTCACTTATGTGAAATAAGATGGCGCGGTCAATTGGCATACTCTCGAATAGATCTCCAATCACATACAAGCACGGTCCGCTTGGTTCTTTGGGCTTTGGAGAACGGAATTTTTTGGGCGATTTTTGTAATTTTAAGGAAGAATTTTGATTATTTTAGGACGAATATGGAAAAATTGCACGGCGGTTTTTTGGCAAATTTAGGGCGATTGTTGGTGTTTTTAGGATGTTTTTTTTTTTTAATTAAATTTGGCCGATTTGTTTTATTTTAGGACGATTTTAGGCTTCGGGCGGGCCTTCAGTCGGGATCCCCATTGAGAACTCTGGTTCCCACAACAGGAAATCATTTTGTGTTTTGACCATTCTTTTGGTTTTCAAACTGTAATTATTTTACATCATTATCATTACTTTTAAATATCAAAACAGACATTATTAAATCGGCCGAAAGTACACATTTTTATTTTTGTATATCTGTTCTGAATTATTCAATCATTTTTAATATTGGTACTTTCGGTAGAAAACCGGTGTTCCGGATTAAAGGGGACCTAACTAAAATTCAAATGAAAAACCATGTTTTTTTCTTTTCTCTTTATTTTTTATTTCGTTGATTGTTTGAAGGGAAAAGCCGCACTGGCATACAACCCCCTTTGCTCTGTTCTGTACTCTTTAGCGGACTGACTCGAAGGCACTTGATTCGCACAGAAACGAGCGGGGCATTCAAGCGCCATTTATATTTATTACGCATGTGCGGCAACCACATCGAATCAAGCGGACCGTGCTTATATGGAAATTCAGAGCTATTCGAGAGCATGCCAATTGACCGCGCCATCTTATTTTACAACGGTGAACTCAATTTAGATCCATTGTAATACGAACAAAATTTTTATTGGCACAAATAATAAAAACAAATGAGTCATTGAAACATCAATACTACTGCCCAATAGATGGCGCTGGAGAATAGATATCATTAAAATGTCTCAAATAGTACGGTCCCGTTGCATCGAATCGTTAGGCGATTAGATACAACCGGAATCCGACAACAGATGTCGTCACTTGAATTTGAGTTTTAGTACACACATGACATATACGTCATTTGAAAAGCTCTTTCACGAGCTGTCAAAATCAGTCGTAAGTGTTTCATTTGTTTGTGCGCATCATATTTTTTTCAACCATGGAAAATTTCGAAAATTGGAGAAAGATACAGCATTTGCGGGAAGTTCTTTTGGGCTACTATTTTTCAAAGAAAACTGCTGCCGAAAGTCATCGTTTGCTTGTGGAAGTTTATGGGGAACATGCTCTAGCGGAAACGCAATGTTACGAGTGGTTTCAAAGATTTGCAAGTGGTGATTTTGACGTCAAGGACAAAAAGCGCCCAGGCCCGGTGATAAAGTTCGAGGACGACGAATTGCCGGTCGATGCAAGATCACCTGGGTGGAAAACAGTTCCAGTCTTTTGAAGAATTCAAAAATTGGGTCGTTCGTACATAGCCAAAAAAGACAAGGAATGGTTTTGGAAGGGAATCCACGAATTGCCAGAAAAATGGGCAAAAGTTGTAGCTAGCGATGGACAATACTTTGAATTGAATAAATTGTACCAGTATTTCACAATAAAGCTCTAATATTGATGGAAAAATCCGGTTTTCTACCGAAAATACCAATATTAAAAAATCAGGATAAACATAAAAATACTAAAATTATTGAAATGTTGAAAAGTTTGCTTGAGTCTTATAAGTAGAGATGGCGTAGTTCATTGGCATTCACCACCACTCAAGATAAAAGTAAAGTAATTTAATCGTTGGAATCAATAATGTGAACCAGTCACTCTGTCATTCATGCACGCATTCACATCTGTATACATCTGACAGTTTAAAACCGTATTTTTTCTTTTCCTTTTTGACTACTTTGTGCCTCACTCATTGCTCGGTTCTCGATCTGTACACAACACACATTTGTCATTAAAATAGTTTATAATTCAAATACATTTTGTTCGTTCATCATTTAATCATTATTAACAGCGGATTCATATTGTTTTATTACGCGCAAACTTCCATAAATTCTAACAAGGAAGGTATAGAATGAAACCTCCGGTTTAATAAGCATGTATCTTTTATTAAAAAATTAAACGAATTTCATTAAAATTAACACAGTTATAAAAAAGATGAGACCGAAAGACGCATGATCACAATGAGCAATAAACGTTACTGAAGAAAACATCAAGTCATGCGGTTATTTCAACGAACTTACTTGCTGCTCCATGTGCTTTTTATTAATTGCACTTTTTTCATCATTGGCCTTTTTCTCATAAATTGTCTTTTTTCATTCGACATTGATTTTGATTCATTTTATTTTATTTGAGTTTTTATTGGATTCAGATGCGCACAGCAGCAGCAGCGGCAACAGTCGAATGATAATGTGGCTTTTATTTGTCGATTCAACAATGAACATCTGCAACTGCTTTGGCATTCTTTTATGATGAATTTTATTCTTTTTTCACTACAAATATTGATTCGCGAATGAATATTTGAACAGAAGGAATTCAAGTTGTGAACAAATTCAACATGAAAAAAAGATTTTCATTTAAAATTCTCTTTATTTTTCGTAATTTTTGTATATTATGCACCATGAATAATAGAAATTTTACCGATTCGAGGCTCGATAGCTTCAAGTCGTTAAATGATTACATTCTTTTCATTAAACTGACTGATATTTTTTTAAAATTGGTTGCGACTAAATAGTAATCAATTTTTGATCAAATAAGAAATGAGACTGATCCATATATATGTTAACACACTGCATTTTTGACAACATTCTTAAAACATTATTCTTCGTAAAGAGACAGATATGTTTGAGAAAGTTTGTATAACGACATCTTTATAAAACAGGATAACTACAGTGTGAGGCAATGTATTGCAATCTTCATTGAATTCATCTCCTCTTTTTTATCCAGTGTTACATCGATTTGTATTGTAGCAACTCTGTTTTATACAGATGGCGTTGATGCGTAGCTTAAGTTACATTACAACATTTTCGAATTGACAATGCCTGTATCCTGTTCTTCGTTAATTTTAGTCTGCAATTCGGCAAAAGCTCGATTCATTGAGATAAGTTCAGCCGCTATATCTTTTAGTTCCTGTTGTAAATTCTGTTTCAATTTTGATTTAAAAATGTCCATGCCTTTATTGTACATGGGATCAACATTAGCTGCTTCGGCATTTTTCTTCAAAATGTCGCTAAAGTTGTATATGTAATTTTTAAAATTCTTCACTTCCCTGACAAACCTATTCTTAAAATGTATGATATGCAAACAACGAGCATGCGCAAGTCGCAGTAAAGCTAAACGTTCTGCTGTTAAAATTTGAGATTTTTTTATGTCAGCCCGATGATCTCTATCCATATTTTCGATTTGAGATATAAAATTGGCGTTTTGTTTATTAGCTTCGTAAATTTTCATTATTGCTGTACCGAATTCGCCCTTCGTGCTCACGAGCTCCATAAAAGATTTCATAAATTCATTCTTCATGTCTTTGACGCCAAATTTTCCAATAGTCAGTTTTTCAATTTTATTTATGAATTTTTTATCTTCCAATACCTGATAAAATTTGCGAACTTCTTCATACAAATCATCCATAGATGCTGCATAATTTATATTTTCGATTGGCCCGCCTCGTAAAGGCGGATCGGGATGATCGTAATCTTTGAACGTGGCTATCAAATCCTCAGACAGCAACTTTAAAAGAGCATCGACGGTCGCATCTTTTGGATTGTAGTCAGTAAATCGATCGCGCGAACTGCAAGCAAATGCTGAGTGATACTTATTGTACGAAAGGGATTCGATAAGTTATACATTAATTTAAAATGAATTAAATCACAATTGACTTGACGACTTACACCATTTGCAATGAATGAAACGAAAAGAATAAGTTTAATTATGGACCTCATTTTGCACAATGGCTAAGCTTGACTGCTTGTAAATTCCGAAACTTTCGATATTTATACATTTTGATCATGGCCGGAATGTTGAATTTAGTAAAATTTATATTAAAAATTTACAACTACTCGCATTCCAATTTATTTTTTATGTATTTTAAAACATGTTAAATTGATGAAAATGCGGAAGAAAAATAAATGGTTGTTAATATTTATATAAATTGATGACATTGGCCTTAGAAATTCAAAAATTCTGGAAAAATATCAAGGAATTCAAACTGAATTTCAATGAAGTTCGAGTTACGATCCTAAAATGATATGCACCGAATATCAATGTGTTCACGTATCATGAAAAATATTTAATGCAAAATATTGAACACATCATCAAAAATTGAAGGGAATATAAAAATATTAGTAATTTTTTAAATATAGTACATAATTTTTTAAACCGAATTATGTATTATAAAATGACATAGCTTTGATTTAACGTGGTTAACGTAATTTTCATGCAATTATTGATACAATTAGATATATTTACATAGGAAAGCCACTTTGAACGATACAGCACTAACGTTGCGAAAACATTCTTTACTCTATTTCACGCATGAGCAATCTCAATTAATCCAGTAATAACATAGCCTAGGAATGCGTCGCTGCTGAAGTTGAATATTTTATTTCCAGTAAAACTGATGAAATTAATTGAAATCTAATCCTAAATAGTAGCCACGAAATCATTTCAAAATTCGACAAACATTGAGAAAATTTCAATTCTTATCGTATTTGTGTTTTACACGTATAAATATGAGAAGCTTAGATTTTTTTCGCACACGATTCCAGCAGTAAATTATAGCTTTTTCGCATGGCGCCTTCTTCGCGATGCTAAGTTAGCTCACGAATTTTCACAAACAAATATCTGAATTAAGAGCACTTCTAGATTTCGAGACTTGAAATTCGAGCTTTCTAACTATGATTGCTAAAGCAAAGAAACATGGCGACATAAAAATCCAATTCAAATAAAATCCCTTTTGGTCTGGTTCAAAGAAGATTTAGAATCAAACATCATTTGAGGAACATTGAAATAATTCATTTATTGACCATTTTTAAAAAAAGACACTATGTTTGATTTTATACTTTTCAACTTTGTTCGGTTATAAAAGTAAATTAATGTTTAGAAAGGAACAGGCTTGCATCGCAGCATCGGGCATAATAAGCGCTCATATCCTAAATGAAGGAACTTACATTGATTCTTTTAATATGAATGTTAAAAGTCACGAATCTTACCAAAAGCCCTAGCCAATTCACCCGGAGTGACTCCGTTTAGATCTTTAGCATAAGGTGAAGCCCGATTATTAAGGAGCAGTGCTACGACATGTTGATTACCTGGGTAAATTCAAATCTATGATCGAATCATTGTAGTACAAAAACTGCAAACGAAATTTACCATATAAAGCAGCGACATGGAGAGGCGTAAAGCCGTAGTTGCTCACTGCATGCACATTTGCACCGTTATCAATTAATGCCGAAGCGGCATTCACATCGCCTATAAAAAATCGTAAAAAGTATAAATTAAGTCATTCATTGGGGGACTTATAGGTCAAGAGGAGATGAGATGCGTATTACCATGTTTATTCTCACTTACAAAAAACCTGATTGAACACTTACCGTATTCGGCAGCTAAGAAAAGTCCCCATTCAATCGCTTTCATGTCTCTAATACACTTTTTGATTATCAAATCCGTAAGCGCGTATTCATCTGGGTGACAAAAAAATCAAATGATTGACTGAGATTGAAATCGAAACTTCCTATTTAGCTTTCTGCTCTTGCTTATGAAATTAATAGAGGTGAGATTTGAAGCCCTACTTTCATTCTCACTCATTCAAATCAGCTCAGCTAATATTTCTACAAATATTGGTCCAATCAATTTTCTAAAATTACCTTTTCTGATCACATCCGCAAAAATGTTGAGCGAATCGTTTTGATTATAATCAATTCTTCGGAGTGCCAGCATACCCATTACTTGTCCAGAATCTGAATGAAATAAAACACTATTCTTGAAAATCAGCAAAAAAACATAGAATTGTTCATATTATTACCATTGCAATTTTGCAGCAATCTTGCATTTCTTGCTGGCGCGTTTGGGTTGTAAGGCATTTCTCCATGCGCAACTAAGGAAAAATTCGAAATTTGTTTTAGTGAGCAAGTATTTTGAAGAATATGTTGAGGAATAATCTCTCTGAATAAATGTATTTTTCAGTATAAATACCTTCTAGAGTGATAGCTGAGGCAATAGCCAGACAAGAAATCAGAAAAATGAAGAATCTCATTGTTTTCTTCCGATTCCAATCGATCTATTAATTACAATAAAGAATAATCGTCTATTTTAATTCCAATCTGCACAACTCAAATTCGACGAGATTCAGAGGAGTCTATCATAGGCTTTTTATAAATATGCTCCTCTCAATCTTATCGATAGAGTTCTGTGCACACATCGATGCAGAAGACAATTCAATTGAGCAAATATTTCAGCTGATAGCACGTGTTCAGAAAGAATTATATTTGCTATTGCTAATATGAAGGGTTGAGAGTAAAAGTGTCCAAAGTAATCTCACCTCCTTTTCTCGCTTATGGAAATGTTTATGTACAAGAGCAGGAGGTGAGATCACTTTGGTCATTTTCACTCTCAGCCTTTCATATGGAAATGAACAGAAATTAATAATAGGATTTTGCTATTATCAGTGTTCGTATTACTTCATGCATTTATGAGAAACCTTTTATGAAATAACTTTATTATTCATCATGAAATCACATGAATGGTGGAATTTTAACGACTATTTGCAAATAAATTCCCTTTAAATATTGACAACGTGTGATGCAATAGCTTTGTGTTAACTTTGTTTCACTCCCTTAAAAAATACACACATAATCAATACATTTTAATCTTAAAAAAATTAATTCAAACAATACTTGCAATTTGAAAATGAACACACTTTTATGATCTCTCTTGGAAGAAAAGCGGAAAAAGCGAACTGAGTTGGGTAAGAATCGCGTTGAATTAATACAAAATATCTATAGACCGACTGCGGATAAACGAGTTTTTTCATACATTTCACGCACATTCGCAGAAATGTTTTCCGAAATTGATCTATCTTCGAAGTAAATACAATGCTTCCGTTTATATGATGAATTTCACTTGCGTAATGTTTAGGAACATGTATACAAAATTGTCTAAAAATAATCACCGAAAGAGATTGGATCAATTTTATTTGAAGATATGAGCACATCATAACCTTGTACATGAGCAGTTCACTTCGCATGTAAAAATAAACTACTAGACATACAAGTTTGTGTCTATACTATTCATTCACCTCGATATTGTGAAGATGAGCATTATGAGAATCATCACCATTTCAAGTTTATGCGTACTTGACACCACTGTGTGTGGTAAAGGTATTGCGATCGGTCCAAAAAATTCAAATCGCTCGGAATAAGTTTTCTATGCGTTTTGAACCTAGAAAAAACGATTGCAACCATTCCCGGAGCAATTTTTGTCAGTGTGTGGTACGTTGTCCGTTGTACGCAAAAATTGTCAACACGATAACTCAAAAAATTGAAATTAGAATTGATCAAAAATTTACACATTGGTCTTCATTAGGAATAGAAACCTTTTAATTTTCAGCCTAATCGGATAATTTTTTCGGGCTCTAGTGGATTCGAATCAAAAAATGGGCTGTTTTTCAATATAATTACGAAAAATTTGTATGGGGACTATGACTATTTCGCATTGTATCATTATGAAACTCTCAGAATATTATTTTTTCATTTATTTATTATTATTTATTTATCACGAAGCCTAAATTTATACCAATATGTGTAAAGCGAACTGTGAGCATGCTGGTCAGAGACCCAATGTGATATAAATTCCGCCCATGGTACGACTTTAGCAAAGAGACAATTACAACAGGGGTGGGATGGTGTTCATGAAAAGACTTTAAACACCAAGATTGGGTCTGGAAAACCATGGCAAAACCGGCCTGACTCAGAAGAATTATGAAACAAATGAGTCATGCAAAACTTTCAGGTCATTCTGATGAGGTTTAAGACTCCCTCCCATACAATATTTTCAATTTTCGGGGTCAAATTCAAATTTGTATGATGAGGTATTTGTGTTTTTCTAATCTGTGTTTTTTTCATCAATTTGAATGCTCATTAACTTCATTAACAATTTTGGGAAATGTGCGAAAAAGTTAGTTTTACGTACGTTAAACCATTTATTAATGAAGTATTTACTAAATGTACAAGCTTCGCAACACTCTGCTGCTGCTTCAAGAAAAGTACTAGGTATATGTATTGCTTCAACTGAGCATTCAGCTCTATATTCTAATGATTTTCATCTTTTAACTTTTTACACATTGTTTCGTCGCAACAATATTCTTCAAATTTACTGTTGATAAGCTGTTCCGCAAATTGTTTTTTCTGAATTAGAGCTGCTGATATCCAAAGAATATCGGATGATGTGATCAAAATTTTGTATAAAACGACGAGTTGAGTATGACGCATACAATCAAAAACGACACGTTCATGTCCACGTTCATATAAATAATGCGAAATTATCTGAATACTCACACAAGAATGAAGTGAATGAACAGCAAGGAATCGAAGTACCAAACATGTATTGTGATGAACGAAAGCTGTGGAATAAACGATTCACGAAATATGGAATACGAACGAAGACAGTAGCACTTACGAATCGCAGGATCCACCAAATTTTGGAAAATGAAGAGATTGAAAAATTATTGATTTAAGTCAGAAAAAATATATAATCTTTTTAGAAGATTTCTTATCACATCTCGTTATCAATATCATTGACAAATTAATCTTGAGAATCCGCTGAATCTCACTTCCAGCATTTGGTCCGGAATCTAGTGAAATTTATTAAAAGCAGATCTGCATATCCATAATTTAATTCAATTTAATTTAATTGTTTGGGAAATATTTATATGGCAGCTATGTTCTTAGAACGAAACAATGTTATTTCCAAGGTTCAACGGAAATGACAAGTGATTTGAATCTTATTGCTCCATATAAACAAATATTATCACACAAAATCTTCAAAATCTCTCTCTCTCTCGATACTCCGAGAAATCTTTTATAGGGATTTGAAAAAAAAAGTTGTGCCGTTTGTTATTTTTTTACACGGCTGATTCGTAGGTTGTAAAATTCAAAATCTCATCGAAATTATTTTTAATTTCATGTGACTTACTTGTTCCATGAGATTCACAAAGTAACATGATTATACGATCAGAAATAGACATAGCCCTTAAACCCATAGACCTTCGGAAAATGTGCGGAAAAGTTAATTTGACGAATATAAGACCATTTATTTTTTGTTACATTTTCATAGCTCCATTAACATAACATTTAACATGTTTGGATTTAATTTTTAATTTTTTTCTAAACATTCGCTGGTTCGTTCGATTGTGGAAAAAAAATAAGAAGGGATGTCGAAAACATCACCGTGAAGCAAATTCGATTGTCATTCTTTTTGATTTATTGTGATTGTAATGAGTGAGTTTTTGCAACATTTCTAGAAAATGTACGAAAATTCTTTTATTCTAGAATCATATTCTGTATCCAAAATGCAACTTTATTTGATAAGATGATTTGTGACATGTGAAATTTGATAAATGGCCCATTACATTCTTTCAAAAATCTCTACAATTCCAGTGTTTCTCGTCTGCATCTCAACGTCTTATTTCAAATGTATATATATTTAGCATCACCGATCTACATCCTAGAAAAGCGTCCAAATTCCGGATATTATACACAAACTACGCTGCAAATGCAAAAATATTGAATTTCTTTCAATCAACAGACACTTCATTCGCTCAATAGTACCCAAAAATTCCATTCAAACAAATAACAAAAAGAAACAACTCATCAACATCCGGAATTTGAACATGATTTCGGAATATAGACGTTTACTTGAAAGATGAAATCGATTGGGTGTAGTGTCTAGTCTTTATGCATCATTTCAGCTGGATACAAATGTTGTGGTGTCCTCTGCGTTCAATAGATGGTACTGATATCGGTCAAAAGGTGTAATTCTTTGAACTTATATTGAGGTTCGGGTATTTGATTGTTGATAGTGAAATGTGGTTGTGATAATCAATTCATTTAGATTCATCTAAATTTACAATTATATCAATTTTAAAAGAATACGTTTCACAGTAACTACTTTCATTCCACTTATATATACATATATGTTTTCCTTTCGGTATTTCATATCGATTTTATTTCGAACAAAAACTGATTTGTTCCGAAAAATGATTTTGGAAAACGTAGAGGCAAAATCAAAAGTGAACGCAGGGCGCCGCATCGATGTTATGTGAATGAACCATGCGTTGTGCCATTGAATCATTCATTTTTAGGGGATGACATGGAAAAGCATTCGCATTGTCGTTTGTTGAGGCATATAGCGCGGTGGATCAATAAATGGTGTAAAGTTGCCATGCGCCACAATGAAAAAGAAAATAATGTGTATTGTAATTTTTACTTCAAAAGCATTTTCATCGAGCAATTCTTCAGTTCGAACATTGATTTTGTTTGTGCTGCTTGTGTTTTGTGTAGATTCCCTGTGCTATTTTGTTGTGGAAAAAATCGACTTTGCAGGAAGCAAAAGAGTTTTCCCATTTATCCATAAATCATTTCCAATTTGTGTGTGTGCACATAATAGTTTGTTCCGTAATTTCCTTTAGTCTACTCATTACTTTGTTGTCCATCATCGACAAACGAAACATTTTTCACAGAACAAAACAAAAACGGTGAATTGTCACAAGAATCACTAAATAATTAACATAACAAAATCATAGAAAGCTCATTGGATCGTATTGATACTGATAAGCGTCCAAAAGAGATTTGTTGAGAAATTGAATGCAATTTTTGCTGTTACCAAACGGATTTAGGTTGGCCAACGTCAAAGTGGAATAAATAATGTAAGTTTTGGGGATTGACATATATGGAATTGAAGCATAAAATAAATCAAAAAACAAATCCAATGTGACATTGTGATTCAAGCGTGGGTTGGGATATCTTTTGTTTGGAGAACAACATGGATTTAATCTTCATTTTCGTGAGAATGTCACTAATGACTTTCGTAGATTATAAATAAAATAATGTATTTCCGATTCAACGTCGAAACCACATAATTTTACAATTGAAATGTTTTTATTTGGGATTAACGTCCACAGTTTTAATTTGCATTAAAAATGCACGTTCAACTTTTGAATAAAAAATGAACCACTCATCGTGTTTAGGTGCAAATACACCAATAAATATTTATCAAGCCATCGCATGTCTGCTCCATTGAGTGACGAAGAGGATCACTTCAGCCAGAAGGATGCTTGAAAAACAGTATTAGTACGGACAATCAACAATGACTTAGATAGTCAGAATCGACACCCCTCTTCGTCAATTCAATTCATTTGCTGGTTTTTATCATACGAAGAAGATTGAGAGACATAATCAAAAGATATTGATTTTCAGTGATATATTGGTGTTTTTTTCGGGATGAACAATTATTTTGTGCATGGCAACAGACCGGTTTTGCTGAACTAGTAGTGGCTGCTGATAACAGACAAGTAGTCACCCAAGACTGGCAACGTATTTCTTATGAACTAATAAAACTATTTTGAATGAGTTATGTATTTCATAAGAAACATTATGTCAACGGCTGATCAGCTACTATTCCCAGCAACCGCTATCAGCTCAGCAAAACCAAAGGACTGCATGGCAAAGAATCTTTCCAAATCATTCGTTGTTACACATGCTCTGTTGTTACACATGCCTGTCACAATTTGTGATATTAACACCATACCACGAGCCAGAATTTTACCCAGAACCGCTACCGCCATCGCCGCCGGCAGTAAAATATACGTTCTCCAATATTGATTGAGACACAAATTAGTGGTGTAACTGCGAGTAATTCTACACAATCAAGTTTCATGGAAATTGAAAAGCCAAAATAATTTATGTTCTCAACATATCACTTCATTTTCTTGCTGGTTGGCTTCACCCACCCATTCATCCATTTAATTTGTTCATTAATTCATAATCGTTCTTCCGCATTGGTACGGCTCGGTGAGAATCTTTTTTCCTCCAATGAAGTTCGTTAACTATGCTTGAATAATGACTTTTATTATAAGCAACTCTGAGTTTGAAAGTATCGCTGGAAATTATGGATTTATGGTAATAACCTTTCCACTAGAATATTTATTATGAGAGTTTTTAGAAGAACCTCATGTTGATATTTCGAAAAATTCAACAAAAAAGCAAGAACGCATGGAATTAATGAATCATTTTCAATGCAACAATTGGTGGAATTTACAATGTGAGTATCCCCGGCTTGAAGCTCCGAAATGCGTTTCACTCACTTCAAAATATGATTCAGTAATCAGTCATTTGCCATTGTTTCATTCATTGGTTTGCTGACACGATTATTATCGCGTTTCTCGAACACAATGTGACCCATGACCGATGCACACACACACACACACACACACACACAAAGCAAAACACACATAAGGTGGCAGTTCATCGAATGACGACGAAAAAAATACATTGAGCGGTCTGTATTTCCCTTCTTTCACGCAATTCATTCATTTGATTGAATTTTCGAGTCAATACAGACTATGTGGTGTATTCGCCCAACAAACAATGATAGCTCGAAAATTTTGCTGTATCGTTTGTTCGTTTTATCGATTTTATTTGGCCAAAGGCACCTACATATCGCACGGTATTGCTCGATAAGAAACGTTGAACCACTTTGAGATAAAAACGATTCGAGTGAAACAGAAGACTAATGGTTAAACATTTGATTCGAAACACTGATGGAGCTTAAGCATGCGATGTGCGTCGAATTATAACAGCAACACAAATTTCTTCAGACAGTCCGCAAGCCCCAAACGATTTCATTCTAGTTAAAATTTTCCTCATTTTGCTATGTGCGAAAGTTCTGATAAATATTTTAGGGAACGATTAGCCTTTTATGGCTTTATTCTCCAGTGAATTTTCATATCACAATGCTGCGGCAGTAAAATATTTTCGTTAGCCTGACTCTTCCATACATAAATCTGTATTTCTAAATAGCCATAACTTGAATAATTCACAGTTATACTTTGATTGTCACATTTTTGAACAATTGAACTCTCGAATGACTATATGGAATAATGATGTTTGAGCAATGTAGTTAATCTAGACTGTCACATGCCATAAAGTCATTAAAAAATGCCGACAAATTCCAAAAGACATTTTTTTTTGACTGGCCGACAACAGCTGATCATAAATCAATAGTACGCTGGAAAATATATCTTGTCTTACTTATTTATGTTCAACGCTGTTCAAAATGTCAAAGATATATACAACATTCCGTCGTCAATGTGTCTGTCGAACGCAATTGTCGCATAGAAATAGCGCTATTATAACTTAAGTTCAAGCAAACTTTGAAGAAGCTTTATCGACCCGTCGGAGCCTTTGTTCAAACGATACATTCCCTCGAACCTTCATGTCGGAGATTTTTCCAGCTAAAAATGTATTTTTTCTCGTTTTGAGTCTTTCTTTTCCATTTTTTTGTCCTTTTAACAAATCCATATTTTAATTACTTCCTTGAATTCTTTTCAAAGTGAATTCATTAATGTGGTAAAATGTTTAGGCGTGATAACATTGTACTTCCGAGTTCATTTATCTGCTTGTGAGGTCTTAAATGCGATTTTAAGCGTTCTCATCCAACAGATGTATTATATTCCTACGTAATCTTTGCGAAGCACGTGTATCAAATTTGACAATGAATAAATTTAAAAGAAGGTGTCGATTAATATTCTGCTGAATAAGAGTGAAACACCAAATTCGATCAATCGGTGCACCTGCTAACCTTCAGCAACGAAGTGTGAAGGTTGAGCAATTGTCACGTTTCCAAATATGGATTTTCTGGAAATGAAGGATTATTTGTTGATGTCGTTGATAAATTTATATGTCACTATACAAATTGTATTATAATTTACAATGTAAAGCAAAATTATTCTTCGAAAGAGATTCGTGTACTTGTGACAATTTTTTCAAACTAAAAAATTCCCATAATGTGCTTTAAAAATCGATTAGGTTGGATGTTGTTGAATTTGCATAGCCACACTTCGAGATTAGATGCACAAACTTGATCACCAGTTGCTGCGGGGCTAGAGTGGTGCCGAGATAGTTTTATATCTCTGATTTAATGTCTCTCTGTTCCGAATAATGCTACACAATCGACCTTGCTAACAACAAATGATGCTTGTAATTAATGTCCATGGAAAATTCTCCAAAATCTCCCTCTCTCTTGCTCGCCCACACACAAGTTTTTCCGCAGAGTAATTGTATTAAATGATCCGAACCCATATCCGGTTGGCCACGAACCATCATAAACTCTGATATTCCATTTACACGCTGAAAGCGTCTATTTATTTATACTCTCCCCCATTTTTACGCTATTGAATTCAAAATTTAGAATAATTTGCGATTTTATGGGGCATAATGCAAATAATTTATTTAATGTATTTTCATATCTATTTTCTCTTCTATAGAACTTTTAGCTTGCTTATCTGCCGATTTTTGTAAGCGGAGGAAAAACAATTGCTTTACAGAAAGTGTGATTTGATCGAGAACAGCTACGCGTTAGGCTGTTTTCGATATTCGTGTGACAAAGGTCAATATTAGCAGCACAATTGCAAACGTTGGTTGTGGGCGAATTTGCGCCCCGCAAGTGAGTAATCAATCGAATTAACCTTACAATTGATGCATTTACATCAATTTCATGTTCATCAATCATTTTTTTTATTCAATTTCAAACAAAAATTGCACGTTCTGTTTTCATTTTATTTATAGGAGAAAACCGGCACACTGAACTTCTCAAGTTTCAAAAGTAGCTTCACTTCAAATGTCAATTTCCTGAAAAGAAGGTATTTCATTCGCCATATTCATCATTCAATGTCCTTCGTTTTTCTTTTGTTATCCAGTTTTCATCCGATGTTTTTTTATTTCATACAAAATTTAAAGTAAGAGATAAATATGTTCATCATTTTTCCCATGTGAATTACGTGTCATCAAATGTAAAGCCATTAAGATGCTTTGCACCAGATATACACACACAATAAAAAAACTGAGAAATTTGAATTATGATCTGTCATGTGGAATAAACGTGTATACCTTCAAATGTAACCTAATTGAAAATTATTGTACTAAAAGAAGGTGGTTCATCTAGATTTTGACAGAGATTGTATACTTCAGATTTCTTCGTGGTTTTCAGCCACAACACACACTAACTTGCACCCACTATCATCACCACCACAACCAATGTGTACATATCAATGATGAAATGTTGGTCCGAGTCAGCTTATGACCAAATTTCATTTGAACATTTACACACACACTCTCTCCTTTTCTCTATCTCTCACACAAATAACAAAAAAGCAAACAACTCAATTTTTTTTGCATTTTATTAATATATACGTTTTTTTCTTTCTTTTTCGTATCGCAAACAAAAACACACACACAAAATTGCTCTGTGCAAATAAAAACTTTGTCGATTGAAAATTGCAATTGAGCACTAAAATACAAACTGAATCAACCCTTCGAAAAATTGCCACAACAACTTACATAATTCCTAATTCGCAGACAGTAATTACGAATTTTTTTCGTCTAAATTATTTACCAGAAACGTTTTCCATTTAATTTGTTATTGGAAATTATAAATTCGCTGAATTTTTTCTCATTAAATTGTATATATTTTGAAAGTTTTTTTTATTGATAGCTTTTTGAATTCGATTTCTAAATCTATACTCCTGATAGATGCCTGCTTAGATGTAGTTCCTCTGTTCAATTCTTTGCAATTGTTTTATGGAATGAATGAATTGAGTGTTAATTCAAGTGAATTTCCTTCTTAGATTCAGTTCGGGAGATTTGTCTTCCGAATGCGATGACGTAGACCCGAATGATCCGACTGGAACTGGAGCTGGAACTGTCCGAGCTGTGCAACAACAACCACTGCCAAATTCAAGCGGTGGTCCACCTAATATGCCTCCACCACCCGCTCCAACACGCGTTGCAGGTACAGCAATTGCCATTGTTGAGTCGAACTTTCGGTTTTACGGAACTCTCTCTATTGAAACTGAATTTAATTTGCAAATTTTTGATTCAATCAATTTTTCCAAGGTCAATTTTAATTCAAAAATGTTTCTCATTATTAGGGCAACCAGCTGGTAATGCACCAGATTTATCGTTGAGCTTTGGAAAAGGTCCAGCTCGTGGCACTAGTGCACCAGCAAGTCCGGCAAAGTCACGTGAAAGCTTATTGCAGCGCGTTCAAAGCTTGACGGGAGCGGCTCGTGACCAAGGCGCTTCGATTATCGGTAATTTCCTTTGAAAATGAGCCATTTCATGATTTTTCAAGAGATTGTGCGAATTTTTCACCGAAAAATGTGTATTTCTAGGGGCGGCCGTTCAAAGTGCAACGCGACCATCTTTCAACAAAGATCGTTGTTTCACTTTGCTCGTCCTCGATGATCAAAACACCGATTGGTCCAAGTATTTCCGCGGCAAACGCTTGCATGGTGACTTTGATATTCGCGTGGAACAAGCCGAGTTCAAGGTAAATAAGCTTTCTTGAACATAAAAACCATTCAACAATATGATTTTCAAATGAATAATAATTAATTTTGGAATGAATTATAGGAAATTGGATTGATTTCGAGTTCTGATAGTGGAACAATTGTTTCCATGTCAGTGTTTCGTGGCGGTACCAGGGTCAGTTCACAAAAGTTTTATCCTCCTCACCGTTCTGTATTAATAGAAATTCATTGCAGGTTGCACGATCGTTCAGGCCTGACTTTGTATTGATTCGTCAGCCCCCACGCGATGGCTCTCGCGATTATCGTTCAATCTTGTTGGGATTGAAATACGGAGGAGTTCCAAGTATAAACTCATTAGATTCAGTGCATCAATTCCAGGTAACTGAGAAGAAAAACTACTTTTTTTGTCGATGATCCAATTTATTGAAGCAAATCATAATTTTATTTTCATCTTTTCGCTTAGAAACCGAGATTAAATGAGAATAAATAAACAGTTTTTCAGAAATAAAACATCAGAATAATTATTGTTAAAATATAATGTTTTGATCGATTTCTTTGTAAAACAGGACAAGCCTTGGGTTTTCGCTCATTTGATGCAATTACAACGTCGTCTTGGAAAGGATAATTTCCCTCTAATTGAACAAACATTTTTCCCAAATGCACGGGAATTGGTGAGTTCAAATTTTTTTCATTTTGATTGAGTTTTTTTTTTGCCAAATCTTCAGAAACTTTGATAATTTCGAGTGTTGGACCTGAATTTTCTTAATGAAAAAGTTTATTCCAAGGGAAATGTGTTGACTTCAGATTAAAATCATCTCCACGAACCTTCATTGCATATCCAAACAAAACCAAAAAGCAAAAAAAAAGTTTCTGAAGATTTGGTAAGCTAAAAAACAAAGCGTTAAAACAACGAAAATTACGCGCACCCCAACTTCATTTCATGGCTTAATCGAATTTGAGCCTCACAATTTCATGTTGCTTATTTGTACTCATGCTAATGCCTACACATTATAGATATAGAAGTAAATTTCAGTTCATTGAGAATCCAATTGAGTTAGTAATAAGTACGTTAACTACGTGCTAACATTTAATTTTAACTCTTTTACACGGAAAATGAAGACGTTTACATATATTAAATATAAAAAAATAACGAAAAAGATGGTGAAAAAGTTTCGACAATTAAGATGGTGCATTGACTACGGAGTTAAAAGAGTTGTTCTCGTCGCTGCTCGAGCTCCAGCTGTTCTCGTTTGCACGTGGTGTACGGTTGGCTGTGACGCCAATGGCATTTGACTGGTTTTCCTTCGGGTGTAAGATGACCCCGGGCTGGGATGCAAGCTCCAAAATCAGTTTCGCATTTTGCAAATGGTTTCCAATTACAAGCGCCGATCGATTGATGAAAGCCCTCCATTTGGAACATTGGCTTGATCTAGAATGGCCACGAAAAGTTTTAATCTAATCATTCCAAAAGAAAAGTTTTTCTTCCACCCATTGAATGGCAAATAATAATGAAAATATTTGTTGGAACTTACGTCACATGCGCATCCCTTTCGATAGCCACCGGCAAAGCCACGTCTTTCGACGATTGACATTTGGGAATATTCTTTGACATAATTGCAAATGTTAATGTTTTGTGAATTGCCAGCAATCAAATAGAGTTTGTAAACTTTCAGACGAAGTCCGCCGCATAACGAATCCATTGCTGGTGTCAGCAAGCGACCTTCTCGCAGAAATTGGTCGGTGTGATTGGATTTCTGTGTGACACATGATAATTAGATTAAAAACTAGCAAAACAAGCAAATTTATTGGGCTCACCTTGTACGTTTTCTTGATTTCAATTTTGTAGACATCATTGTGGTTAATTCGTCGGTTCGATTTGCGCAACACTCTCGCCAGAATGACTGAAACAAAAGAAATTGGAATTGAATCGCAAGAGTATGACTTCCTATTTCTATTGAACACAATCAATTATACTGTGAACCATGAATCGGGTTCTGGCCATCATTTATTTATATTCTCAGCAAATGCAATGCTTCATATTTCATGAAACATCATAAATTCCTCTCGCTTTTTGAGAGATGTTAAAAGTGAAACACTTAAAAAGCGTATAATGTATGAAAAACCTTCACGCCAGATGCAAGTAATCAATTTTGGCGTATGCAACGAATTTATGTGGAAATACGTAAGAGCACTCTGGATGTTTTCAGCGCTTTCGGCACTGTGAATGGATTGCATTATGCCGTTTTTTGAAAGACCCCATTTTGCGACGGCGTGCGCAAGAGTATCAGAACACCATCAATTTCAATTTAGTTTCGGTTGCATCGATGCCGCTTCCGCCGCCGCTTCACACCAAATCAAAACTTACTGTAATCTGAATCACAATAATGTGATTGTGGATGTTCTGGCATGCACATGCAAGCTGTCGACGACTGGATCTGCATCAGAGTTATGGCAATAGCCGCCAACACCGTCACTCCGAACAACTGTCTCATCTTTATCGTTGATCGAACACGGTGTATTTTTCGTACTGCAAAAAGAAAACAACAAGAATACAATAATTGAACTGAATTCGTGACGAATGAGAAAGCGATGCGAGAGAAGAGAAAATAATTTACATGTTCACTGTTATTGATTGCGATCGTATTACATTTTAGCGTCAGCGGCGAAAAAAATCCCTAACAAGCAAAAGCATTCAAGTATTTTAAGAGGTGAATAATTGTCGAAAAAAGGTATAACATTGTCTTACAATGTGAGAAAAGAGATTGGAACGTTTTAAGCGTCACAGATGACTGACTTCTGCCATTTTTGGCGGACGTATCGAATTCATGCAAATAATTATCTCCCATCTTTTGTGCTATTTCAACTGGTTCAAATCAATTGATTGGGATCACAATAGTTCCGATATAGTTACACATTGATTGTTCCAGCTCCAATATGGTCGATAAAATCGATTGAATCCCAAACTCGAGTCAACGAACTCAACACATATCATTCAATTTTTATTTCCAAGAAAAATACCTTGCTAATATCACATTTAATGGAAATTAATTCTTCGCAAATATTGTGCACCGTATGGAATAATACTATCAGCTGACACAAATGGTTACTTTCATTTGCACTTCAAATATTTATATACAAAAAAGGTAATAAAATCATAATTTTTATGAATTTGTTTAAAAAAAAGGTGGGAATTGCGAACATTTGCAATGTTTTTTTCAGCTGCTAGCATATTTGTTTGCTGACTGTGTAAGTATTTGCGGTTTCTGAACCATTGCTGATCCCAATTTTGGACAGAAATGTAAACTGAATTTGACGGTAGAATGGAGTGTATAAATTCATACGTTCGTTTCAACTGAGAGAACAGACGAATATTGTGCAAGTGGGCACACTAAAATGTGGATGTTGCGTTCGCCTTTGATTTTGTGGCTCAATTTGTGAATTCCATTAAAAACCGCACATGCATTTTGCATCCTCGAAAATAGTTTTCTCTTTTGTTATCTAAATCGTTTGCAAAATAACATCTAATTCATCGATCACCGCAATACCGCTGGGCAATTAACATTCTAACGAAATAAGTTTTGAAAAAACGCTTTCGTTGTGCGTCAAGAGAGTTGTTTATTCGGTACGGATTTATTGCTGTTTAAATTGCATTCTTCAGCGTAAATGATAGTTTCACAACGAATTTGACTTGGAAAATAGAACTATAATGTGTATAGATAATCTTATTCGACTCTATCAAACCACTCAATCTGGCAACGCAGAGCCAGAAAATAGCCGAACATATTATTTATTTCAATGTTGGCGATGTTTTGGAATTATTAATATGATTGCCCCGATGTGTTACATCATTCGACGCGTTCAATGTTGTTCGGTTCGTGAGGATACCTGTTAAATGTCATGTAAAATGGAGATATATGACGGCATTATCGCTTAAACTATGTAATTCAGGCACAGTGTTTTTTCTCTTTTCCATTTTTATATTGTACATATAATTTAAAATGTGAATTTTACGGACATTGGAAAAGTTCGGTTTTAACTTTTTTTCCATCAGTCATTCTTGAGTTGTCGGTAATTGTGTGAATTTTACGCCGTATTATTCTACAGAATTCAAGTCGAAAGAACCAGCCGATTAAATCTCGTTGTGGACGTGTTATGTTAATCGTCGAAAAAGTAAGACTTTATTTGTTCATGGAAATCGACCTTAACCTTGCGGAGCAATTTTCACATGTATACTCTTGATTTTGGTTTTGACTTCGAAGCGTTACTCACACTTGTCGATTATTTAGAGAAAAAGGAAAAACATCCAAAAATGGCCAGACTTGACCTGAGCAATGTGATAGTAGATGGGAATTCAGCGGAACTGTTATCGCTGGAAATTTTCAGTTTAAATATTATCATCGCCTCGTATTCCGAACTTTTTAAAATCTTTGAAAGTAACCCAATTCTTTGCTATTTGACAAAAAACGATGTTGTCATTGAATATAATTTTGAGTTGTTTTGATTATTTTGTGTAAATTAAAAAAAAATCTTTCGCTCATAAATTATATCGTTCAGTTAGTTTATTTTGCGTTTCTTCTGTTGCTTGTTTTGCTCTTTCTCTCTCTCTCTCTCTCTCTCTCTCTCTCTCTCTGAATTTTGATCTTGTGCGCATGTAAACAATAATAAGCTCAGAATTGCTCCCAAACTCACTGGCCATGATATCAACGCTTGTGATTGAAATTCGGAATTGGCTGGCTTGAAAATCAATGGAATGCTAGATTCTATGGGAACTGAATCGAGATATTGTTGTGTCTTTCAATTGTGGGCGTACAACAAATAAAAGGAATGAAAAACTAAAACTGATGGTTCCGTTTGTGATGACAAAGCCCACATTTTGAATTTATAAATGTTGTACATAAATGTGGAGCGGTATGCGAATGGCTGTCAACGCTTTTCAACGGTTGCCGACAAATACTTTGCATTTTAATAAGCAACTACAATTTTTCATCCGATTCCTGTGTGTTGGATGAGCGCCACTGAAATACAATTTCTTTCATCACAAACAACGAATAATAGCATTTTCCTGCACGTATTTTAATTAAATAGAAGCAAAAATGAGTTAATACCATTCCTTTCACATTCTCTCCCTCTCTCTCTCTCTCTCTCTCTCTCTCTACTTTTCATTGTCTCTGTTCCTCTTTTTTCACTTTTAATTTTTTTCCTATTCTTCCCACGATTGTGATTCTTTGTTTCTTCAAATGATCTACATTGTGCATGTTTTCATTTAAAATTCCGCCGACGTTCCGAAAATCGATAAAGTGTTATCTTATCTGAACAAATAATCGGAATGAAGACAAAACGATGAGTTATTTCAGTACACATTGCATACAGAACGTTAGTGAAAAAACATTACATAGCTTGTGTTATTGGTGCGACACTCCATTCCAATGATTCATCAAGAAAGCGGCACTGCAAGTGCCTAACAGACATGCATCCGAAGCGAACTTTGAGTCTTTCTGACTACTTGATTCAGATAAAAAAAAACGCATCGAAATCAATAAATATTTATTTTCATTATCGAAAGGGATTGCGACGAAGATATGCTGCACCGCGACCTGCAACACACTTTGGATCATACGAAATGAATGTAAAGTTCAAATAACTGGCCACAAGAATTCCATGTTTGCATAATGCTAAATCATGGAAAACAATAAAATTCCAGACATTCTGATAACAAAATTTCGCTGTGTTTCAAACGGAACGAGGCATTTTTTAGAAGAATTTCAAAAGTACCGTATTTTAATTATTGCGGTTAATTCCGTCTATTTGCATACATGAAGAGTGAAGTTGATATGCGTGCATCTCATTCTGTTTCTATCCTCTTTGGCCGTTTATTTCCAATAAACAAAAGAAGTGGAATTTGGAAACATTTTGATGTGAGAAAAAAAAAATATCGGAAATTGGTGTCGCATTGAAGCCGCTTGACTTCATTATTAAATCAAAATTGAACCGTTTAATGCAATTACGAATTATTTAATGAAAATCAATTGACCTGAGGACATCTGAGAATGCCTTTTGTTCCACTTTCATATGAAGTAATTGCAATAAAAATTTCTCGATCTCTTTTATCGAAGCCGACGTAAATTTAATGCGCAAATTATTGCACCGAAAATGAATTTCTTGGGCTCGATTTCATGTTGCAAACATCGAAAACAGCATTCGAAATGGATATGCAGTGAATGAGTTGTTCGAAGTGCGTTCATCGTTAATGAACAGCTTTTTTACATGTTTCAGCACCAATTAGTAACTCAAACGCATTAATTTAATGTGATACAGCCTTTTACTTGCATCAAGCAGATTCAATCGTAATTGATTAAGGCGAGTAATTTTCACATTAGCATCTGTTTTGCCAAAGCCATTTCATGCATTTTTAATCCACGTCTTAGACAATCTCTTTCATTTCATCACACTGAATTTCGCTGCGAGTGAATGCATATACGCTAGCACACTAATGCTTGACAAATTATGAAGCAAGGAAATATGCTTATTAGATTAACAAAGTATGAGATTAAATGGATTTGAGACGGGTTTACACAGTGATTACCATAACTCGGATATTAAATGAATCTTTTTCATTAAGTCCATGCTAGCGCGCAAAAGTTGAAACGGTGCAGGCGATAACAAGATTTACCCTCGTCCATTTGCAGCTTTACATGGACCACAGATCAAACAGATTGCACATATTGCCTCGGGCCCGTCAGATGATAGCGCAGCAAAAACAAACAGAATCCAGTTCATTTTAATTGGCAATTGAAATCAATGCGATTGTTCACATGTTCAGTTAGTTAGACCTGTAGAAAAACTGGACCGGCGTGATGGCTATACACGTGCTGTATCTCGTAATCAAGCATACTTCCCCGAGCCAAACGCTCACTCACAATTAGTCATTGTGCGAGAAATGTTCAAAGAAATTACTTCGATGTTATTTTTGAATGATTGCTCATTGAATCCGCTCACTGGTTGGTCAGTGGTTAATTTGAGTCGAAATGATGCGTAATAAATGACGCTCAATTGCGGCTTCGAACGAAATTATATGAATTTCTATGACGTTGTTTATTGCAAAACTGTCGGTCGACCAGAGCCGAACAAAATCTAGATTTATTGCAAGCCAGCCGTCAACTTTCCAATGATTGCAGATAAAAAAAGCAGCTTAATTGTATGTTTCAATTTCGTTAAACCTCGCTGAATCAGTTGATCATTTCTGTACGAAAAACACCACTTGTCGAATCAACAATGAAGATGGCAAACAACGAATCGAACTTCTGAATTCACTGAACTGAAAACTCTTGACATTTTTCAACTTTGGAAATTGAAATTAATTTCATTTCTTTTCTATAGAACGAGTGCGCTGAACTAACGTATTATGTTGAAATGGGCTCTAAAACGAGGTTGTCAATAGTAATTGAGTTGTTAATAAACTTTGTTGAGCAATTTGTGCCTATGTGATGTGTTTGTCGAGATGTGCTCCACCCGAACCGCATCGTGTTCATACATTTTAATGAATACCTTTACATGATTGTTTCTCCTTGTAATAATCAACTTATTGATTGTTACGTTCAATACGGCTGAACATGATATCCATTGGAATAGGTTCGGGAAGCTGATAGATTCGAATTGGCTTCATTTGGTTGCAGAAACAATAAATGATTTACGACAAGAAACAATCATTGGATTTTTGTGTGTGTAAGAGTATTGCCTATAAATATGTATATATAATATTCCAGCCACCGTCATTCTCGGCCCATTCTTTATCTATTTCAATGAAACGGAACGCATTTGCAACGTTGAGTTCATTCGCCTCATGGCTGTCGAACAAAGCGCATATACAATTTACCACAAAAATGAGAACATTGATTCATCCGCACGTTTTGCGCTCCAGGCAATCACAATATCGATCTTTAGCACCGCACTCCAATCTACGACTTCTAGATTCACATATTTCAATTGCTTTATTGTTCATTTTTCGACCGCATGAATTTTGGATTCTCATCCAATTTTCAAAATGTATATGTTTAGAATCGAGTTTTTTGGAATATTTTGTATGATGGAATCGACAAGCAAATTTGCTGAACAAAACATTCTAAATTGTGTCGGTGGATGTGTGCTTTCTATCAGCTTGACATTTTATTTTACATCAGAGTCATAAAAATAGTATCGTATTGACATTGGAATACACAAACATCGTGGGCTCATGTCACATGTCATACAGTCGAATCGTGCGCTTTAAAAAGTGAAATGATGAGAAATGGTTGAGTTGCAAAATGTGTGGCTAAAGAGATGAAATACAGGCGCAAGCAGCTGCTATTTTCTTCAATTCGATCATTTCACTAGTAAAAAATTGGCTGAAAAAAGCTAGTGTTTGCGCTTTTCTCTTAAAATATAGTTAGTAGTCAATACAGTCGGATAACATAAACAGTTCTTGAAGTATACACTCAAAATGGGTGCATATAATGTAGCAATTTGTGAAATGAATGACTTTGTTGCGCGTCGTTGCACAAGACACAAAAGTTAGAAAGTGACGTTGAAACCGGTACACATTCACAGCAGCAGGGAAATGTGATATAGTGCTTGTACTTCACCCGCAAAATATTCAAATTACATTCTTTTGTATCTCTTGGCTTTGCATTGTGAATCAGAGACTCTAATTTAGAGCTGCAGCGATTGCATTAGCTCATCGTAGGAGAGCAAGAACGATATTCAAAACCGTGTTTTGATATCATTCGCCAGCTCAAGCTGTTAATCTTAATGTTTACACAATTTCTTTGCGAGCAGAAACTTGTTTGTTCGATTTGGGTTTTTGCACAGTGCCCCCAAGCTGCTGTACGATGCGACACTTGGACGGCATGCAATTTATTCCATCGCGCAAAAGAAGCACCAAAAAGTAGCGTAAATTATTTTCACGCTGTCAATTCACGGTTACCAAATATACCGCAATATTGAAATTATGGATTTTTGTCAGTCATTCAATGCAGTTCCCAAGCAACCATCTGATTTCAAATTGGCTAACGATCGAAAAACAGTGAGATATTGTTCATTTTTTTGCCACATAATCAACGCATACTTCCCCGCTGCATTGCCTGAGATGGAGAAGAAAACGGTTTCAGTCGCAATCATTCGTAAATATTCATATTTTACTTCTGAGTCACTAATCCGTTAGCCCGGGCAAATTTATCTGCATATGAATGCATTTTAATTAATCGCACTCGTTTGAAATCGAGTAATACCGCTGCCAACCTCGCTGACTGCATACACTTTCATTGAAAATGGTGTCAGCATCGAAAACAAAAATATTATCTTTTTGATGTAGATAAGAATTGCTCTAATAATATATGCAAATTGTTTCTCAGAACACCACATATAAAATACAGCAGAGAAATTCTGTGAGTGCAATGCGAATGCTTTATCTAAATGGATAATATAATTTTGATAGTTTATACAAATTCAAATCTCGTTTATAAATACTTTGCTACCGTTTTGATTCCTCCTGAAATGAAAAGCGTACGACATAAATCAATTTATCTCTTGAATTCGACCAACACAATTCTCAAGATATCTCGCCGGTGTTTTGTTTGCACAGAATTATTTCAAGTGCAGCCAGTCAACATAAACAAAAGATTACTGTGTGCTGTGGAAAAATGAAGAAATGCCCATCGACTTGACGACAACAGAGGCAAAAAATTCAAAAACTTTTAGACATTTAGTGCAATTCGGTAGATTTTTTCTCATCGTTCTGTTTTCTATGGTTTCGGTTATTGTTTTAATTAAAACTTTGCTTGTGTTTAAAACCAACTTGCAATAAAAAAAAATGTTTATTGCAATTTATGCAATTAACTAGGTCAACAATCAGTAAATAGTCAAGGCATAAACAAGCAAAAACCACATTCATAATAATCATGAATATCAAGAGGTGAATGAGTGAACAAGAAAATAAAGTTCACGAATGACGATTGAAACAACACGGAAATGTGAGAGCTAAAAAGGGCTCGCAAATGTATGATTCTATGTATTTCGATGTGTCATAAAATGTAGAATCAAAATTCTATTCCATTGTGCACGACAGACGAAAAAAGGAACGAAATACTATTCTGATGCTCATATTACTCGCAATGTATGCGGGCGCATTCTTCGGAAGAGAAAATTGGATTGAGATGAAGTCTTAAATATCATATAGTCCAAACCCACCAAAAATTCATATGTTAATCGACAATTCCCACGACTTTCTTTATTCGTTTCGTTGTTGTGTGTGACCTTTTTCAATTTGATCGGATATAAGATAGTGTCGTCGGAAGACCAAATTCGAACCAAATATTAAATTGAAAACAAACAGAATGCGTTCGACGGGAACCCACGAATAAAAACACTACAGAAGAAAGAGCGCATCAATAACAATAAAAACCAAACACAACGATCGTTCTCGTGATTTCATTTGTGTCTTGCTTCGTGTCACTTTGGCTGCCACCAACTGCACATCGATGCTTTTTAGCTACATTTTGATGTTACGTGACAAAATGTTGCTCAAGATTTTGTAGCGATTGTAAACGAGAGATGGACTTACGATAAAACATCGCACATTATGATTCGGTGTGTTTGGTTTTCTTTTCAAATGTCGTAAATGACATTAACTTGAAGAAAGGATAGATGAGTATTGTATGTGAAACGTTTTATGTGCTAAGAGGACACATTTGATCAATCAACACGAAGTGAAATTAAATTTATCAATGCCATTAAGATGCATTAACTGCGATGTAAATCGCAGGATTTTTGCCAATCGAAAAAGTGCATTGTTTTCATCACATTATTATCAACTCGCCTGCCAATGTCACTCATAAAATTGCCCGTGTGATCGATGTTTCCTCCCATTTCTATGGTTGGCTTTTTATTATTGCGCTGAATTAAATTGAAACAGCATGCAAAAATCGAGCTATCGAAGTGACGCGCACCAAATTTCTAATGTTGCAACAAAAAATTTGACATTATTTTATGACGAACATCAATTTTTGTCAAACATTTGTTATTATTCTGGATTTTACGTGTTTTGCTTCTGATTTCTTTGCATTTGACTTATTTGTACTTTGGTTTCAACCGCTAATGGCTCGTCTAAGCTTGAGAAAAACACCACAAAATAACATTCACATTATTGCATATACACTTTTTTCATGTCAACTGTCAGCAAGTGACCTACATTTGTTCGAACCGAGGGGAACAATTATCAATTTCATCATTGCTAATAACAGTGATATATTGATGGGAGACAAACTAACACATAAAACAGTGTTGTTTGACTCACGGAGTGTTTTGGAGGACACTTAAAGCCGTCGGTCCCCTGTGTGTGCACAAAGAGGATTTTGAGTTAGCACAGACACACGTAAATTGACTACCTTAACGCTAAGGTTGTATTATTGGGTAATTCAATATTCAATACACCACCGCAAAAAAGGTAGTAGCCATTCATGGGCCCGAGCATTCGAATGCGGTGCAGTCGTACCCTGCAAGCCCCTCACCAATGTATTCGAATAATAGTTCTCATGCTGGTGGTATTCATGGAATACGAAAAAGACTGAACACACCTAACGGTACATAATTCGGTCTATAAATACTGAATGATGATGATGATGATGATTAGATCACTATTTTTCTTGCTTGTCAACTGTCAGCGTGATAAATTGTAACACCAATTCGTCACGGATACGTTTGCAATCACGGTTTTAATTAGTATGAATGTGCAAGTTTCGATAATCCGTAACAAACGAATCGAAACAGTTGTTTAATTAGGCAGATATTAGTTTATTCCCAGCATTTGGACAAATGTTTTTGAAGTCGAGACAATTCTATATCTCAATTGAAACAATTTCTATATCTCAATCGAGTTATGGATCGTCTATAGACAGTGTTTAGAAAGCAGCCAAAGAATAGCTCGAACGCGAATTTTGAGCAATTTATGGTATTTGTTCTCGTGCAATTGTGAATATATTTGCATCGATTGAGGAATTCCGTGAAATTGTGCATAGCAGCCAATCTATTGTTTGACGATGCACCTTACCAATTCAAGCAAAACATGGATGAATATGCATATTGCCGAGTGCCGTTCCGCAAATTCCTGACGCAGTTTGTGCTTGCAATACATTCCCCGTATTCGACAGACGAATTGCATTCAATCTTGCATGAAATATTGAACTGCACTTTATTTGCAAGACTAACAAATTTAGTGAAAACGGAATCGAATTTATACATCAACTTTATAACAGTCATGCAAATATTGTTGTGAAGTAAAACATCAATTCATGTAAAAGTTGCATTGAATGGACCATTTGAATGTAAATCCTCACGGTTCAAGTTTTACGTATATCATACGTTTATTGAAATCTTATTCTAGTTTTTCCATAGCCACTAGCGATTCAATAAAGCGACAATGTTGAGAAAATGTATGTTTTTTTCTCGCTCTGTCTATTTAAATTGTGTTTGCCTTGCAAATTGGCAAATGATCATTTCAGCCAGTAGCTATTCAAAGCAAATGCCAATAAATTTTCATTCTCGTTGTCATAATTGTAAAGATTTGGCGCGAGCACTTGAATCTAGTCATAAAATATTCAAATAAGACTTTAGAATATTCGAGAAATTCCGTTTTAATGGAGGGTCATGTTAGATCATTCGAACACAAAGCAAAATCTACTCGATCATGTGAGCCCCGAGATTTCGAAAAGCAGCGAGACACACGATACATTAGTATTTGAGTCGAAAATAGTTCTCCCGCATGGTGAAATGATTGAAACTCAACCAACAGATAGTTAAATATTTGTTTATTGATAAATAAAGAGCATCTTTTAAATAGTTTCGTTGCTTGTGTAAATTACTTACAATTTTCGGGATTTTCAAAGACACTTGTTGTGTTTCGAACTGTTTCGTTCTAATCAAATTAAAGTCACTGCACGTTGTTTTCCGTTTTTCCAGGCCAATGCTAATGAGCGAGGCGGTAAATACTTATTATTTTTGTTAACACTTTGTGTCAATGAAACGCGTGTAAGGCACCAAACTTAATGTGTCAGCATAATTTTACCATGGATTTTGTTTCAATAATTCCGTATGATGGTTCGAACTCATTCGTTCCCACAACACTTTTTGGAATACGAATGCAAATACAGCTCTCACGAGTTTCACTTATTTTCACTTTATCAACACAATCTACAAAGCAAAAAATTATCGAACGAATCCAGTGCAAAGCATTCAAACACACACGAATTCCCCGAATCGATATCAAAACCTATTCAGATAACCGTTTTAATTTCACCAAATCAGTTGTTGTAGGCACTTATTTGTTTATTTTGCACTCTCATAAATTAAAGCGAATGTTGTATTTTACGTAACCTCTATCGATGAATTGGCGCTCGGTGGCTTGGGTAACGATCGCACTGCTGGCTTAAATCAAACTGACTGCTTGTGTTGAGTTATTTTTAGTTTTATACGAGAAGGCTTTTACGCGCAAACGTATACGTCTCAGGAGCCGTACGCTTGCTCGCCGTTCGGCACTTTACTAGAGTCAGGAGAGAGAGAGAGAGAGAGAGAGAGAGAGAGCGCACACGGGCAGACAAAGTGAAATGTACATGGAGCGCCGCGCAACCATATAGTTCACATACTGATTCTCAGCGCATTGTTGTTGCCTCGATTGCATTTTGATTGCTTGCATTCATTCTGAGAGTTGAAGAAGTTCTCACTCTCTTCCTCGTTTCTGTTTTACTCGAGTCATTTTCATTTTTACTATTTCAACGTTAAATGAGCGATGCGATCATTCATAATTCATGCCGTCTATCTATTTGCTTTGCTTACTTTTTACTGTTCCGTTCAAGTATTGCGATCGGCCAGGACAAATTCAAACCTCCTGCAACTTGGCAATAGAGAATAAAAAAAAAATGCCTGAGATTCACAAACAATCCAAGAATGCTTAAGTTCGACTCGGTTAAAGATAGAATTTCGATAAAAATTCGTGTTACGTACGCGAAATCAATTATCATTACTCTCACTGTGTCACGTTTTTGTGTAGTACGATAAAGTCGACACTAGGTATTACCACTTCAATAAACATGTTGACATGAATGAGGAGCCAGTGATGAATTAATCAATTTATGACCGCCACCGAGAGTGAGTTGATATACAAATGGATATTAAAAACTTGTTTAATTAAGAGATGGATGCATCTCTTGACGATACAGCTCCACTTTTGATGGGTTCCACTTTCCGAACACTTTAGAAAAACCTCCTTCTTTTTCTTCATTCCAAAATGTGATTTGGAGCCAGAATGTTGTGATTGTGTCGGTTTCATCGTTATCAGGCACTTTTCTTTTAGCCCATTCAATTTTACGACTTAATTCTCGGATTCGATGTGATTATTTGTGAGTGGGTTGCGTAGGAGCGGATTTTGAATAAATAACATCGGCATGACCGCAAATCGAAATGCAGACTGTGTGTGTGCGCGCGATCTCTTTCTATTTTATGTGCGGTCGCACTTTAACTGTCGAGATTTTGGTCAATTTGAATAAAAATGAACTTTGTTCCGATACGGCTAAGAGGAAAGACACCGTATCTATCAATGGCATTTTAAATAATTTCATTTTTCGTATGTAAGGAATGCCACCGAATTTCTATTCCGAACATTTCACATGCAAACAATTTTTGGCAATCGTACAATCCGTCATTTTCATATTTTCCATTTTTCAAAGAAACATTTGTTTTTCTTCGAATGAAAAAAATCCAAAAACTATGAATAGCCAAGAAATTAATCTTCAATTTTCCATGTTTTGTTCACCAATTTGTTTGGAAAATCAACTGAAATATTTATCGATTTTTCAATTCCTTTGAACTGAGCAATCATGGACTGGGCAGAATACAATTGAAATGCATGCCAACTGATGTAATAACTCCAGCTTTAAAGCGTCTCACTCAAAACATAGTTTGCATGTCAACGTGGATGTCATATGAAAAATATCCATATCGAAAAACCATAAATCGCGTCGTGCCTATAAATTGCAGCATTACAAATGATCACTGATAATCGGTTGACTCTACACACATTAATATAACTTCCAATTTATTGCTAAATAATGCATATGATTTTACTGGCACAAAATGCAATGCGGTTTTCTGTTGTTGGCACACGAGATGTAAGTGTTACACAATGGAATGATTGCCCATTGTTCTGTTGCCATCGTCAGCCATTCAATAATAATTTGCCGGTGTCGTGTTAGTCTTTTCGTCGCGACTTCATGCACATATACAGTTATTTAAGTGTATTTCTGCTTGTGTCACATCAATGAACTCTCGCGTGAACGTCATCATTATTATATCGAACAAATTCATGCGGATTTTAATTAAAGACTCTACGCTAGACTACGCTTTTGGAATAACATCCAAATGACGTTTAAATGTTTTACAAGTAAAAATGGTCAATCATAATTCTCAAATTGTTAAATAACTCTTGAGATTTCATTGAACCAGAGCATACTATTTGCTTGCTTGCAAAGCGCTTGCTCTTACGAGCTGCTTTGAAAGAGCGGCTTGCAATTCCAAAAAGCGTTTTTTTTGTTTTAAAATGCATCAGAGTGAAAGAGAAATTGATGTTCAGTGTCAATTACATGTTATCCATGGATATCTTTTTCACTCAGATGAATTTTTAATACAAAAAGCCGCTTTTTGTTAGTGCAAGCCGCTCTTTCAAAGCAGCTCGTGAGAGCAAGCGCTTTGCAAGCAAGCAAATAGTATGCTCTGCATTGAACATTGTTTTGCTATGAATCTCCAGTTGATGAATCACACACGTGTTTTGCTGCTGTTATTGAAATTCCTTTCGACCAAAATATGTGCTAATTTTTTATTTTTCCATTTGAAATCAAGGCAGCGAATATTTCAGATGAATCCTAAGACGCATTAAGTGTAAATAATCCTTAATAGATAAACAATATGAAGTTTAAGAATTTTCATTGCCAAACCGAAATAGCTTAGTGTGTTCTGTAGAAAATTGAAAAATAATGTTATTTCATCGATAAATTTTCGCGAATAAGTTTCATGTACAAAATTTACATTGCAAATTACTTGGCTGGAAATTGCAAGTGTCTCATGCAGTTTGGGATGGTTGTGATCCAAATATAAATACAAATTTCAAAACTATATTGCACATTCGGCATTCCTGTTTTCACACGATTGTTCGTCTGTCTTTCTTCGCGGTGATTTGTGTATTTGAATCAGGTTCATTTGTAGTTTCGTGCTTCTTTGTCGCGTTTTTTCTTTGCTACATCTACCACCCGATTGAATACATCGTGCTAAAAATAGGCATAAATCATTTTGTTTTGAGTAATCATGTTTACGCTCATTTTGCAAGCTGATGAAACAGAATTCCTCAATCTTTATGCATGCGAATGTTTCATCAATGTCAATCTGAAAGAATAACAAAAAATAAGTGTTAAAAATACACGATCAACAAATAAGTGAATCGACAGAAAAATGCTTATTGATTTATTTATTCCATATTTTATCCTGCAGTTTTCGCAGCAATTTTCACAGCAGAAGTATCCGTATGTATTGAAGGCTGGCCATTGTCACGGAGGTACTGCAACGGCTAAAATTGAAAATCCAAGCGGACTGCAGGATGCAGCTGGTTTATTGAGTGGTTCTGGAGTGGCTGATTTGCAATGCTACTGCACATTGGAACCGTTTATCGATGCCAAGTTTGATGTGCATGTTCAGAAAATCGGCAATAACTACAAGTCATTCATGTAAGTATAAGCTCAAGGCCATTTCTAGAATTCAAATTTCAATTTGGCGACCAAAAAAAGGCCAGGAATAACCCCGTTTGATAATAAATCAATGTTTCGATTAAAAACTGACTATTCGCTTGAGAAAATGTCTGGGATTTTGTTAATAGTCTTGGATTTGTGTGTGTTTATTTTTCTTTTGGCAGGCGCAAATCGATTTCAGGCAATTGGAAAACCAATCAAGGATCAGCTATGGTAATATAATATTTCTTAATATTTCTCAATATTTCTCATTCATATTTCAAAGAATATTCCTAATGAACATTCTCTTTTACGCTTCAATTTTTCACAGCTGGAGCAAATTGCAATGACCGAAAAATACAAGAGCTGGATCAACGACGTAAGTACTTGGCACATTGCGTGAAACAACGAGCACACTTCATCCGACAACTGAAAGCATCGGCTGTCGGCCAGTTGGTTCCGCACATTCTCCGGAGCTATTGCAAAGAATTCACTGTTTACAGATTCAATGCTTATTCGCGTTACGCTAAACGGCGCACGCATTCCTTCCGCGAGGCCCGTAACATTCAAATTGAAATGATGTCATGTCTCGTAAACGGCTTCAAATGAGTAAATTTCATTTATATAGCTAGTGACGTAGTCGAGCAAACAGTCACACACAAACACCATACACGCTATATAGTGTAAAAGTGACGAGTTCGATTAGTAAGAAATTGTGATGCCATGTACTTCATTTGTCATATAGAATGAAGCGTGAATTCCAAATTCGCAGGCGCTTGAGTTGAGTGTTTAGTATGTGCATATTTAATAATTATGTGCATGTGTAATATCGCGATAAAACTCAATTGAGATAGCAACAAATCAAAGGCATGAACACATTTGATGATGTCATCGGAATCAATGATTATCTGCGATCCATTTTTTGGAGAAGAATCTTCGGTGCTTGTCTTTTTTGAAATAATCTTTGATTCTTCCCGATTCCTTACATTCCCTCACCTTTTGAATCGTATGTTAATCGAATAAAGCGAGGGAAAACCATGGATAGTGTGCATACGTGCAATAAACGGCGAATGTTCTTATAATGCAAAATAAATTGCTTCGTGATTTCGTAGAATTCGCTTTTCGCAGACACTATTTCATGCAGCGTTTCAATTGCAATGAAACATTAACTGAAAGTACTTGAGCCTTTCAGGAGATGATGTCACGTTGCAAATTTAAACACTGTGATGCACCTCATTTCTGCGATTTACCGGGAATTAAACTCAATCAAAAATGTTTCTGGTTTCATTACAGTTCACCAATGAGCTGATTGACTTGAAAACATAAATTTATCAATTTATGTGACAGCTTCAAGTGGGAAATAATGACTTTTCAAATTATATTTGCCTAGCAAATTGGTTCAATACATGCAAAACGGACGATGATTGAACAAAATATATCATGAGTATTTTTGTTTAGTTTAATTAAATTTATTCGCATAAATGTTCTAATTGTGGGTGCCACTCATTGAAAACAATCCCGGAACAAAGTTGGAACCACGTCAGCCGTATTTATCAAATTGCTCGATATTTATATGACAATTATTGTAAGAGCATACTTTTCGAAGTATGACTTAATTGAAATTATTTAAATATTTTATAAATTTCAATTACGCTTGGGTGTGCAACTTTCGAATCAATTCAAATGGACTAAGAACGATTGAAATCGATAATCGGAATGATTTGTAATTCAGGTATCAGAATTATTTGATGGGATGGAAGTGTGCGGCCTATCGATTGTCGTTGGAAAAGATGGCAAAGAGTATATTTTGTCAGCTTGTGATAGTACATTAACTTTGATGGGTGACACACAAGAAGATGATCGTCGTCATATTGCTGATCTCGTTGTCACTCGCATGCAGGTATGACATTCACATTCGTTCTTTTCTCACTTTTTGCTTCATTTCCTTTTTCCCAACTCTTCATAATATGAATTTTGATTGAAATTGATTTGCCGTTAGAATGTGTGTCGCCCGTCAATGGCAGGCAAAGCACCAACTGCACGCTCATCTGTGTCATCACGAGGCAGTCCATCTGAAGAAAATATTCCAGCTGTTCCGCCGACTGCAAGCTATTCTCGTGGTTCGTCTATAAGTGGTGCCCCCCCGCCAATTCCCGAACGGTCCACCCCTGGGCCCGGTTCAATCGGACGACATGGCAGTTTGGGCGGTGTTTCGACTGACTTACCAGAACAACCAACTGAACGGGCACCTACTTTGTCCAGCGTTGGACGTCGTGATTCCGCAGGTACAGTAATCACACCATTTTACAATGTATTTGCTAGTGCCATCTGTCTATGATTCATGGTGGATTAACAGTTAATACTATCATGAATGTTATATATAACATTGGCTATGATATAGTGATGTTTCGTTAATAGCTGGATGATGGTAATGGCGATCGCATTACACAGCAAAAAATAAACGCCGGAATCTAGGTGGATATACTCCTGGTAAAGGCGCCCATGTGTAAAATCACCTGTTACGTATACTATTCAGGCGAAAAAACGCCCGGCAGCTTACTATTATATCACAAAATTTCGTCCAATATAATAGTATAATAACCAGGCGTTTTTTCGCCTGAATAGTACACCTAACAGGGGATTTCACACATGGGCGCCGATACTATGAGAATATCCACCTTGATTCCGGCGTTTATTTTTTACTGTGTATTCATATAAGTCTGAATTTTCATTATATTTATGGCTTGCATGGTTTAACATCTACGTAATTTCTTCTGGTACATTGATGCAAATGGAAATAGTCATTATGAAAAAGATTTTTCTTCAAAAGTATTTATTATCAAATAAAAAAATTGTTGCTGAGATAAGTTCTCGTGCTGTGATACAAAATTTAGGATATAAAGTTGTGTGACGCGATTCTAGAAATGTGTTTGATTTACATTGCTGAACAACTACAGTGGTTGGAACCAAGCGGACCGCGCTTGTACGGGATTGGGGAGCTATTCGAGAGTATGCCAATTGACCGCGCCATCTTATTTTACATGGGTGAACTCAATTTAGATCCATTATAATACGAACAAAATTTTTACTGACACAAATAATAAAAACAAATGAGTCATTGAAACGAATGAAATATCACATCAATACTATTGCCCAATAGATGGCGCTGGTTGGAACCTTGGTTGGAACCTTGGAACTATAGCGGATTGTATCGGCACCTTAGATGTAGTAACATAAAAATGTTTTCTTTCCTGCTGTCTGAGAAAATGCGAATTTCACTTGAAAAACCAATGAATCATTTTTGAATTTTCAGGATACAAAAGTCCAAAATATTAAAAAAAAACACACATCCAAAAAAAATAAATGGTATTACGTACGTAAAACTAACTTTTCCGCATATTTCCCGAAATTGTTCGGGCTTATGCGTTATTCATTGATTGCTACTCATTTGTATTGGATTTATGTTGATTTCTTATCGAAACATCATGCAACTTTGAGAATAAACCACAGAAAATTTCAAGTTATTACGATGAGATCGAATTTCAAGTCATTACACATCATGTGATTAAAATTTGAATTTTAATAAAAAAACGAATAAACATCTCAGTTCCTAATTTTGACTTCAACGTTCTCTATTTTTGAATTGATAATAACAATTACGAATTAGTTCACTCTGATGTGAACTTTCATTTCATGCCAACGATAGATATGGTTCCACATTTATGTTATGTATAAATTTCGTTAAAATGTTAATGAGCTTTCAAATTGATGAAAAAAACACAGATTTTTAAATCACAAATACTTCATTCAAATCAATGACAAAATTTGAATTTTGACCACGCAAATTGAAAATTTTGAAGGGGACGGAGTCTTAAACCTCATCAGAATGACTTGAAATTTTGCGTGACTCATTTATTTCATAAAAAAAATACTATCCTGAAAGTTTCAATAGGATACAATGTGAACTTAACATATTCGCCACACAAATTTTCAGTTTTGACCTCCAAAAGACCCCGAAAATCGAACATTTTACAGGGATGTAGCCCTAAATCTCATCGGAATGACTTGAAATTTTGCATGACTCATTTTTTTCTTAAAGAAATAATATTCTGATAGTTTCATTATGATACAATGCGAAATAGTTATAGTCCCCATACAAATTGTTCGTGATTATATTGAAAAACAGCTCATTATTGATTCGACTCCACAAGAGCTATTCGAAAAAATTATCCGATTAGGCTGAAAATTAATAGGTTTCTATTCCTAATGAAGACCAATGTGTGTGTGAATTTTTGATCAATTCTAAAATTAATTTTTTGAGTTATCGTGTGAACAAATTTTTGCGTACAACGTACAACGGACAACGTACCACACACGGACAAAAAATTGCTCCGGGAATGGTTGCAATCGTTTTTTCTAGGTTCAAAACGCATAGAAAACTTATTCCGAGCGTTTTGAATTTTTTGGACCGATCGTAATACCTTTACCACACACAGTGGTGTGTGCGGAAAAGTTTAAAACATAATTATTTAGAAGATATTTTCAGGTTGCATTGAGAATGACATATTTTTATTTGCAAAAATATAGCTCAATATCAAAACGATTGAATGCATCGATCAAAACCTATTGCTAGCGACTTCTACCTAGCTGTTCCTCTAGCAAGAGACAGGTTCCCCACGAATGAGGATCTGGAATCACCTTTCAAACTGAAAGGTTATTTTACCGATATTCGGTGATAGGGAGACCGTATTTTTTTCATACCGGTCATGAATTCAATTCGTTAGAGGGAAGGAAGTCAATTCCCGTACTAGTATTAGCTTTAATAATTTTTCAGTGGTACCTATAGCTTCAGAGGCCAACATTTTTATGTGAATTTCTTCGTTTTGATGACATGTCAAGATTTGAGTGCAGCCACATAATAAATAATCCGTTATTTAACGGGATTCATTGTACTTTCAGATCAATTTTGGGGCACAGAGTTTTTTCCCAATGCCTATTTTTGAAGTTTCACAACCACAATTGCCCTGAAAAATTTTCTATTACATACTTTGACGCAATGACTCATACTGATGCTCATTGAGAGTATTTCGACAAACAACAGCTGCTATTGTCCAAAAAATGCCTTGCATAATAGCTTATGAAATAAGTCACAAATACGAGGGCTGCTTAATATGTTGTTAGCATAAGAATAAAAGAACAGTAATGTATCACTTAAAATGAATTTATTGTTCTTCAAAATATTCTGCATGTTAATCACTTTTGTATGCGTTTGAGCCATTTGTTATAGCAGTTTTTCTAATCCGATTGAGGCATCAACGGATTCTTCGGACGTCTAAAATTGTTGTCCATGCAGATATTATTTGATGTGCGGAAATAAGAAGAAGTCATTGGGTGCCAATTCAGAACTGTACGGCGGATAACCCATTAATTCAATGTTTTGCTCAAACCTCATATAGTCAGTTGTTTGACAAAATGTTTGAGATCTGTTTGTATGAATATTTGAATAATGTTCCACCGTCGCTCGGTATTTTTCCATATTTAATCGAATACTTCTGACAGACAAATGGTTGTGTACCATTCAAAATTGGCCTTTCTTTGTTGTCCAAGTGGTACCGTAGCCACATGTCCAGTTTCTCCAAAAAAAGCCAAAATTTGCATGGCAACAACAACAATCTTTTTCACAGCTAAGTTTTCATGGAAAATCGTGTGTGTTAATCATTCTAATGCCTGAAGATGTTTTCATCAAACGATAAGGGTAAAGTGGCCATATTTGGACCTACAACTTTTTATGCACCAAATTCGGACCCAAGCCTTTATTTGTATGTGCAATAAGGCTCATTTTAGCAGTTAGATCGTAATTAGAGACTAGGTCCAAATTAGGCCACTTTACCAGTATGTCAAATGATCTTGCTCTATCAATTCGTGCATAACATCAATGTTATTTAGAAAAACAATCGATTTGGAACGACCCTCTCGAAATTTGTCGGCGAGCGAACGGCGGCCACGATTGAAGTCGTTGTACGAGCGTTTCACAGTGGCATAGGGTGATGCTTAACCAAAATTCGAATTAAGTTGATGGATGCACTCTTGTCTTAATAATCTACGCCAGAGGTCGTAATGAATCATCGCACGAAAATGTTCACGAGGAAATTCCATCCTTTCCCGAAACAATATTCTCTAGCCACTATGAACAACACGAATCGCGCTAATATGACAAAATGTTCTGCAAATGGTTACCGTCGAAGATGTCAAACTTTCAAGTTTGGATAAAGTTTTAAGGAAACGTCAGATTGCATCCAACAGCACATTTTTTTGCCAAGGCTGACAATATATGGAGCAGTCAACGTACGATATTTTTAATGCAAACACCCAATATTTTAAAATGAGATTCAGCTCAAATAAATGTCGAGCGCTGTGCATGTGTAAGGTCAATGACTAAATTTTTCTAAATTTTTGCGAAACAATTTTTCTGCTGACGCTGGTGGCAAAGAATAATGAATTCTTTATTACAATAAAGAATTTTTCACGAATATTATTTTTCACTGAACATTCTTCGTTCTCTATACGTAGCTTTTTCTGTTCAGTTTCCGAACTCGTGTCTTCCGTTTTTTCATTAGTATTTAGGCGTAAATGTAAAACATACACACTTGTTTGTGTATCTGAGCTCTCGGACAGTATAAATATCAAACATATCACCCCAATGAGCCAGTATTCTTTGGCATTCTCAGAAAAATGCGAGTTCTAAGAGCAGTTTTTGGTTTAACCGTCATTTTTATATGCAGCGTAAGTGGAAATTAATTTTAAAATTAAGTTAAACTCAACCTTGGTTATAGATAGATGTTAACATAAGTTTATTTATTATTTTATTATAAAATCAGGGTCATTTGGTGTCTGGCTATAATCCATTCACCAAACGAATATTTACCAACCTATGTAATCCTTTTCAAAAATGGCGAGGTATCCTATCGTCGTATGTAGAGCTAACAAATACTGTACGTCCAGCCACAGTGAAAAGTACCAGAATCATACACGCAGACACTAAAGCTGCAGTAAACAAACTCCCTGAAGATGTAAAGACTGTGACAAATATTCTTCGAATTACCGAAAAAATGATTAAAATATGGGAAAGCTGTTGCACTGAATTTGAACATGCATATAGTATTATATGTATAAAAGCTGGAAAAAATGAAATTGCATCAGTAATAAACCCCCTCACAGATGAAATCAAACCGAAAGTTGAAGACAACCTCTTCGGACTTCTGTTTCCGTTTATGGATGAAATAATGAATGAATTGTCAAGTGCGAGACTAGAATTTCAATTTTTCCATCGAATTGACGAAGAAAAAAAACTGAAACCGAAATTTTTAAGAGAGTGGCCAGCTGCATTAATCAATCTGCAAAATAAGGCTAATCGCATGAATGAAATAATAACGAGGGGAAATCTAAAAAACGAATGCATGAATGAGTTAAATAGTTTCAAAACATTTTCAGAAGAATTTCTCGGTTTCAAGATTGAAAAATATGACGTACCTCCACCGAACTATGATCATTTCAATGATGCAATGACTGAAGAAGATCATGAAGCATTGAGGAGGTTCATAGAATTAACGAGACGAACTGATCCATAGCAGTATAGAGGTTTTAATGCATACCTTTTAAATACCGGTAATTGCATCGTGAATTATCTAAAGGAATTCTGATTTTTTTGTATCGGGATTTGTCCCTTGGACTATCTACTCTTAGATTCAAGCCATTGAAACAGTGGATTTAATTTCTAAGAATTCGAAATCGTGAGCTGTTAGGATTATAACACCAATAACCAACAGCTTAGACTCTTCACGATTTTAAATTCTTAAAATCCATTGGTTTAACGTCCTGAATCTAAGGAAAATAGTCCAAGCTTCCTCATAATTGCAGATATTTTATTTCAGAAACGCCTCCACATCATTCAAAAGCCAATATTCGTCATATTAAAATCTCAAATACTTGAAACAATCCATGAATATACAACATATTAATCCGTTTTCACACCGAAGAGAACATAGCAAAAATAAAGTTATCTGGATCGTTCCACAAGTAAAACAGATCGAAACCAAAGCAAATGCACAAATGGATGAGCTTATTGATAACGCTATTTTTGTTATGATCTCCGTACACACTGTCAAATTACCGGCGATTTGGTTTGCATTTAGATCTCTACTTTCTGAACGAGAAGAGTTCAGAAAATTTAAACTTTTCAGCTATAATTGTTTATGTTTATTTTTGCGCTTACATTGTAGAAGAAGATCGCCATTTAAATGGCTTTTATTTCAAATAAATTATCGCTGAAAACATAGATCGAATTGGCGTTTAGTTTTTTTTTCTTTTGTACTTCAGCATAAAAGTTTTTCGTGTCTATTTCAACTTGTATAAAATTATTCAAATGAACTGCGCAATTATTTTTGTCGGCCACTAAATACATCGATGGAATTCGTAACTTCTTTCAATTTCTAGTTTGAAACCCGTCTTACTTATCAAATACCTTCAAGAATCAAACACATTTCTTGGTTCGCATGACAAAATAAGATATCATTTGTGTTTTGGGCAAAGTTCGTGTGTTAGAAAATACAGTGCATTGAAACCATCTTTTGTCAACTGTTAAGAACTAAACTTAGAAAAACATATGAAACAGAATGGAAAATCTCCTGAACATAGGCAAAATTTGAAAGCTTTACCCGCGTACTTCTGAACAGTGACACAAGGTGTTTTCGACGATTTATTCTCAAAATAAAATCAATAATTTTTTACGATCTGAAAGTTGCTTGGTGGTTCAACGCTTGAAGCAGGATTTTTATTTGATCTTAAATACTTTTAGAATCGTTTATTGAATAGCATTTCCTACGTCAGTGTAAGCTTAGGTGTCTGCTCAAATTTTTTAGTCAGATTGTTTTGGTCATTTTGAGTTCGAAACACAATTTACATAGAATTACTATGGAACGAATTCTCGAGTTTTTTTCAAGTTCGGATATATAAATAGCTATATTTAATATAATAGCTATGTACATAGCTGAAACCAACCCTCATAATCGTGATGTTAAGGCACCAGTACGGTTAATTGCATGTAAATGGGATAAAAAATCGGGACGATAATTTTTTTCGAACAAACTTCAAAGCATCGTGCGCATATTCATGCATGTGCCTTGGAGTTCTCGTATAGGTAGCTGAGAGTATGAAAACACACGTAATTGAAATAATTTTGAGGGATGACATTTCTTCTTAAATTCGAGCTTATATGACTTTTCATCTGCAGTTGTTCATATTATGATCTACTGCCTGAATTTTGTTTTTTTTTTATCTTTATAAAGTTAATATATTTTAATTTATAATGTTAATAAAAATTCAACTATTCTTCAAAGAATACATGAAGGATAGATTTTGATATCGGTTAGAAAAAATCACAATTGGAAAACTCAGATGCATTGACACTATAGAGTGTAGTGTACCCAAGCCCTAGACACGCATTCAATACTAGAAGAAATTAGCACTTATAAGATGTTATTATGACATTCGCAAAACACACGCTATATGCAGTTTGCTAGAAATACTAGATGATATTAGCAGTATACTAGAAACCGTGTCGACCCCCTAGAGTGTACCGCAAAATTTTGGCATGGTTGACGGTACAAAGCATAATAATCATTTAGCTGCCAAACTGGAACATGCATTGCCACAAACGTTCACTTTCATTTATACAATATTTGGAGCTGTAAATGAAAATTACTTTAGCAAAACTAAACTAATCGAAGAGGATTTTGAATTTGAGTTCCTTTTGACGTGGTACATAAATGATCGTAAGTCACTTCTTTAAATATTCATCATGAAGTTGCTTCCCAAAATATTGAACACAAAATTCATGTACCACTTTAAAAGAAACATAAATTCACGAAACACTTCGATTGTCTTAGTTTTGCCAGACACAGTTGTGTTGAAACTTAAAAGTTCAACATAAAGTTAATATTTAAAAATAACTGTATAGATTATCACCCAAAATCCCAATAAATTCCGCAATGACTAATATGTTTTCCGAATCCATTTGCAGCTTCTCAATCATCGACAAGCTCTAAAACAAATTCATCACGTCCGCAGCCGCAAAGTCAAACGTCGGTGGTTGAGGATGCTGAAGATACGATGAAAAATTTGCGTAAGACATTCGCTGGTATATTCGGTGATATGTAGGAATTAGCTGGCAAAAAACGTGGAAGGACAAGCGATACGGGATCAGTGACGTCCGTATCAACAACGTCTCAAAATCAAACACCCTCATCAGTCACATCAACCACATCATCAAGCAGTGTATTCAAATATGATCAACAGAACACGACAAATGCATCAATTACAGATAGCAATAATTTGGTTCAAAGTAATTTAATTTCTAATTTGGAAAGTACAACAATCGATACAAATGCATCTTCAGGTTCTTCCAACGTTTTTAGCGCCTCGATGGGGCCAACACAGGTTAGCACAAGCTACAGCAAATTCCAAACAAGTACGTTAAACCCATCGGAACGTATTAATCCATTCGACAAGAATAAACAACCGGCAGAATCAACTGCCTCAAAACCAATTGAGTCATCATCATCACCAGCAGGTGGCTCGACATTGGATGATTTAGCAAAGAATCGCTTTGATAAATATCAAAAAACTCAAAGTCAAGCAACGAGCCGTTACACAACATCAACATTGGGCTCCGATTATTATGGCGGAAACAGTTTGATAAATACAACTTCAGCCGCAGGCGATACGACCTCGTCATGTGCCACAGGAAGTGTTAAGACAAAAACCGAAACAACTTTTTCCCATTCGGGAGCATCAGCCGACGATAATTTAAGTAAGAAAGTGGTGGATCTCACATCGAAACCATCGGAAGCGTCTGGTCGACGTGCCACCGCTGCAAAATATGCCTTCGGAACCGCTCAATACTCAACTGGGTCGATGTCTGATTCTGAAATCATTTTCGGTTCCACCGACATCCCAGACAAAAACTCAAAGCGTACACAATTTGGCAACACCACTTCAAGTACAATCGATGTGTCAAATTCGATTTATGAATCACATCGCAGTTTGTCATCATTCAATCGCAGTCTGAGCGTCTCTTCAGAAACAAACGGTGATTTTGCCAACGATCCACGAGTCAACACTTCGTACCGAATCTACGAAGGCATTCAAAATGCTGCATTTCAGGATTTCGATTCACCAGTCAAAACGAGCACATCATCGGATCCTTCTTCGAGCGAAACCGCAAGCAATTTCTCTCCAACTTACATCAGCGGCAGCAAAATATTCAACGACGACGATGACTACGATTTGAAATAAGAACATTCGCAAGTGAACCATTTGAATTAAATTACCTATTTATGAGAATCTTCTTTGAAAAAATCAAGTTATTTATTGTTAACATTATTTCTTTAACAGCAAATATTCTGGTGCAATTTCAATTCACTGCATGAATATTCAATGGAATAATAGCCTCTGAAGTTTCTTGGTTTCATAGGGCATTTGCTTTTTTTGACCCATTTTTATTTGGATCATTTCGAATGGAAAGCCTCAAAATAATCGTTTGAAAGTAATAATTAGTACAATGAACAAGGAATATTAAAATGAATAAATAATCGATATTAATCTAATCATATGCTAGAAAAATGAGGGACATCAACTCAACATATTCGATAACCAAAATAAAAAAGATGGAAAGCAACTGTATTTAATCTTCTCCAATTTCACATTGATTTACATACTTCTGGCGATGTTGCCCTAGATTTCACATCAGAAATGATTGGGATCTTGTATCGTACCGGCCAGTCGATGGTCCCCTTTCAACAGACAACAGAAGTCTTTTTGAAACTTCTGTGGCAGAAATGCCGACTTGTATAAATGCAACAAACCAGAAAAACACCAATTGGTTAAATTATAATTTTTGCGTAGGTTATTTCGGTTGATGAGTGTTGTTCAATGAAATCACCAAATTCTTGTTTTGTCCAACCCAAATTTCTTATTCTCCGACGATATTCATTCTCTTCAAAACAACTTTAATGTGTTATTCTATTCAACTCAAATAAGCAAACATAACGTTTAATGACAAAAAATATATCGAAAATGACAATATGAAGGGAGAGAAATAAAGAACAAATGGAGAAATTTCAAATTATATAGTGTAATAGTAATACATTCGCAACCTGATTGAACGGCGGCACATATTTTGAAACTTTGCATATATGCAACCGCATTAAAAAGAATGATCAAATCTCTTGAGACAGTTTCTGTTTAGGAAACAATTTACAATTTATTTCATAAATTATTCAAGAAAAACAACAAATGTGTAGCAAAATGATAATGGTAAAATATATTAGATATATGTTAAGAACGATACACCGATATTTATTGTTAAAACTTTTAAATGGTTAAAGTCTTGAATTTATTAATATTGAGGAAATGTTAAATATTTGTCAGCAGTTTTAGTTGAGATTTATTTTATTTGAGCTGATTCTTTCGTTCACATTGTTTTGATTGACATTATTTGGGCATTTGAAAAAAAAAATATGCCAAAATTTCCTCACCATTCTACCAAATCCAATGAAAATCATTACATTTGCAAACAACCTAATTTCCTTAGCAGCTTATTTTCATTCACAATTCTGTCAATAATATTAAACGCAATCCTGATAATTAACATCATTTTTGCTCGTATTTGCCGATTATCCGAATAAAATGATATCATAAACGCGTACATTTAAATTAAGGAGTTACAAAACACTTGTTGGAGAAGTTTTTGAAAAGCAATTAGCGGCGGTTGATTCTCACAAGAGCTGCCTTCAATATTTTCTCGTTAAGTGGTAGTTTTCTGGATTTGTAATATATTTTAAATCTCGATATCAAAGATTTACTTAACATCGCTTTTTCCGTAAAATCCAACTTCTTTTGTTGCTGTCATATTATTTGAATAATATCGCTTCTACGTTGCTTACTTACAAATTCAGACCCAATGAATATTTTAATAAAAATACAAATAAATTATATTAAATTATGTATAAATGGATTCATGGCAACATTTACCCAAACAATTATTACTCAGATGGAGAGCTGAGTATGTCTGCCCTCGTCTATCCATCTTACAGAAAGAAAAATATAGCAAAACCACATCAAAACTACTTACTTCATGATACAGAAGAAAAGGGAAGAAGGTAAACATCGATCAGAAATTTACACGCCAGACACCTTTTAAGAATGACAAATAGAATAGATGTTAGATGATTGCACACACAAAATGCACATAAAGTATGAATGAACAGATCACCAAAAACATACCAAAACCAATTCACACATTTTGAAGTAGAGTTTCTGTTTCAAAACAAACATTTTCCTATCTTCATATTGAATTCTGATTAGACATTGAAAAGAATACACAAGTTTTGTGTACTCCAACAATTCCCCAAGCGACGCAAATAAATAATTTCGTAACAAAGACAACAAAATAAAAAGAATGGTCCCAGCATTGATATAATATATAATTTAAAAAACTACCCATTTATCATTAAACATATACAAATAAAAGCTATGAATAAAATTTAAACAACATAAAAGCGTGTTTTTTATTTGAAGCCATTTTCAATACACCAAAACATTTCGAATCCCCACAGACAAACGAAAGTCCTTTGAAGAAGTTGTCGCAATCTTTCTGGAATTTTTCATACAACTTCCAAATCAGAATATATCCCATAATTGAGCCCTTGAGAATGAAAGCGGCCATACTCAATTACACATCATGCTAATGGATACATTCATTAGCAAGAGCATGAGGTGAGATGCGAGTGACCATTATATGCCCAGCACTTTACTGTGAATAGACTTTACATTGCAATGCCGAATCGATGACGCAGAGACTGTCTTAACCTTGAAATGCATTAATTTTTCGGAATAGATCCAAAAGGAATTTTTTCAATTTTTTTTCATCGAATTGTAAACTTAGCTAAAAAATATTCCTTTACCCACACTACATATGGAAATTTTCCAATGGTGATTAAAATTCAGTTATTTCTAGCGAAAAATAGAGAGATATTTGATAAATTATTGATAAACAATGAATTTTGTGTTATTCCAGAAAATTATTGTACATGGAAACAGAAGGTCATCATCTTAAAATTCCCGGCGTGCTCAAAACATTGGAGAATATTCAAACTCTTTTCCCTATTATAAAATCTACAGACGTAAATGCAAATATTTATTTTAATTCAAAATTTCAAATATATCTGAACCATCGAAAACAGAATGAATAATCAAAGTGACTGAGAGATGGGAGTTTCAGTCATTTTACTCATATTAAATTACATTATTATTACCCATATGACTTTTCCGCACACACCACTGTGTGTAGTAAAAGTATTGCGATATGTCTATAAATTCAAAATGTTCGGATTGAGTTTTCTATGCGTTTTGAACCTAGAAAGAACGATTGGAACCATTCCCGGAGCAATTCTTTGTCCGTGTGTGGTACGTTGTCCGTTGTCCTTTGTACGCAAAAATTCGTTAACACGATAACTCAAAAAATTAAGATTAGAATTGATCAAAAAAATTTACACACACATCAGTCTTCATAAGAAATAGAACCCTATTACTTTTCAACTCAATCGGATAATTTTTTCGGGTAGCTCTAGTGGAGTCGAATCAATAAATTGGCTGTTTTTCAATATAATTAAGAAAAATTTATGTGGGGACTTTGTCTAGTTCGCATTGTATCATTATGAAACTTTCAGAATATTCATTCCGATAAGATTTAGGACTACCTCCCCTGCAAAATTGTCGATGTTTGGGGTCAAAATTCAAATTTTGTCATTAAATTGGATGAAATATTTGTGGTTTTCTAATCTGTGAATGTTTCATCAATTTGAATGCTCATTCACTTTTTAACAAAAGTAATTCATAACATAAATGTGGATGTCATTTATCGTTGGCACCAGAGATGACTCGTAGCTCCCTCTGCGAGCTGGTTCCTCTTTGCATGAGAGCTCAGCTCAAATTGAGCTGGCTCTTTTTACATGCAAATCCACTGATATTTAAAATAAACTAAATATGTTAATTAAAGTAATGCAGTTATTTATTATAAAATAAGTCATGGATCATTGTCATTGACGATGCATTTTTAACGAAAAATAACGGATATCATTCATAGAATAATAACATGAATTGAAAGATAATGATTTTTTCAAATCAAATTCGAACGTTGACATTTGACGTCAAATCTAAATAAACAGTGTGATGTGAAAAAAGTGAGCTGTCAAAACGGCAATTTTGTTCGGCTACGGCCAAAACTAGAAGAAAGGGGATGCGCGAAAGAATTGGTAAGAATATTTATGAACTTGAAAAAAGGGATTGAATTGTGCTACATGAAATAATTAAATTTATAAACCCATGAAATGTCTTTACGTTATACATAACTGGACTAATGTGAGTGAATATTGCTCATATATTCGCTTGTGTGTTCAAAGTTGTGGCCCATCAATAGTTTCGTGGAATTAGTAGTACACCGAAGCAGTAAATCTTGGCATTTCACAAAAAAATGCATTTTCTTAGAGGAGATTTTTTATTTTCACTTTAAAATTTCTCACTGATCATTCTTCATTATTTCACAAAATGCTTCGTTCTGATGTCGTACTAAAATGATGTCATACAATTTAAGACTGTTTTTTTTTTTTAATTTTAAAGAATTTGGAATTTTTATGCCGTTGGAAACAGTATAAATTTCACAAATGTCGCATCAATGAACCAGTATTGTTCTACATCGCAAGCAGCATGCAAGTTCCAAAAGCAATTTTTTGTTTTGCTACCATTTTAATATGCAGTGTAAGTAAGACATATTTTTGTTTATATCAATGTGTTATTAGAATTTAATTTGTTTTCATAATAGCAACAGATTAATTTGGTTTCGTCTGGCCGAAACTCTGCCAAAAGATTGTTGAGCGAGCAGTGCTCACTTCCAAGCATTTTATCCATCAATCGGAGGCATACAAAATTACAAAAAGTTATCCCGCAAACCATCTCGAAAATTGAAACTTTGAAACAACAAAAACAACAAAAGCAGCAACAACAGCAACAAGATCTAGAACAACATCAACAGCAACTACTACTACAGCTACAACAACTACAATTGCTACAATATCAACTAGAACAACAAGTACAACAACAAATGCAACAGCAAAATCAACAGCAAAATCAACAGCAACAGCTACAGCTACAGTTACAGCTACAACAACTCCAACAACAAATACAACCAATACAACAACAACTACTTCTAATACAAGAAGAACAGTTACAACAAGAACGACGAAAAAAACGACAAAAACAACCACAAACATCCTTGACGATTCCAGATGTAAGCACTGAAGCTGCATTAGAAAAACTCCCGCAACATATGGAACTCATAGATTCCATTGTTCAAAACACTCAGAAATTAGCTAGTATTTGGTATGTTTGTTGCACGAATTATGAGGGTGTTTATAAAAAAATGAAAAGCAAAATTCAAATCGCAGAAGATGTATACAAAAGCTTAATCCAACCAGTTAAAGAGAAGGTTGAAAAGGACTTCGAGAGTTTCTTTCCATTTCTGAAATATTTTTTGGAAGAATCGGAGCGTGCTGATTCGGCTTTCGAGAGCTTCAATTCAGCACAAGGGGTAACAACCGTATATACAAGATCGTTTCTTAAAGACTGGCCCGGTATATTACACCAATTCGAAGCAACACGTAATGAATTTGTCAACATGATGATGGTTGACGATATACAACAGAAATGCATGGAAGATGTTGAAGATTTCAAAGCAACTCTTGAGCGAGCCTTACATATCGAAATAAATGTAAATTTCATGACTCCACCTGAGGATATTGAAGTAAACAATTCAATAGAAGAATATTTCGGTTTGGATGATTGATTTGACACAACACCTACGAGAAAGAAAAAAAAAATCGAAAGATTGTCTAAAAATTCGATGCAAAATAAAAATCTCATTCTTAATGTCTTTGTCGCATAATTAAAGTGAAATCACTTTTATCTTTTATTTACTATTTGGCAATTAATTGATAGAACAATTGTCTTGAAAATAATGAAGTCCGCTTTGAGCTAGTTCTGGCACCCAGTAAATATTCATAGCAGAGGGGAAGAAATACTGGGTGCCTCCAATGGAATATTAAATACATTTTGTCTTCATCCATCTTACTTAAAAGAAAATGCTAGCAACTGTTCTGAAAAAGTCCAACTGTAATTTCTTATTTTTTTTTCGGAAAAATATGTTTCCACTCCTTTTCTCAAATGAATGAATGGTCTTATACGTACATACATAAAACTAACTTTTCTCCACATTTTTAATTGAACTCCCCGGAGACATTATCCGAATGAGCTGAATATTAATAGGCTGTAATCTCCGATGAAGACCGATTTGTGCGTTTACAATTAATTTCGATATTATTTTTTTGAGTTATCGTGTTAAAATTCTTATTGGGTACATGTTTTATGTTATTAATAATAAAAATATTATTTTGGGCGACTTATTCCTGTGTTTCTGTTCACGGAAAAAAATATGCACACTCAATTCTCGTTTGCTTTTGTTATTGAATTGATTAGCGTTTCACCTTATGCATTAGTTGTTGTAAATATTCAGTTTTATTTTGGTCCTTTATGCGAATTTTCTTCCGTTCTTTGACGCATTGCGTGTGCAATAAGAAAATAGTTGAAATTTGGACAGAGTTTCTATAATGAAGACTATGAGTCATCGAAACAATTGTAACTCGTACTGTTTAATTTTTTAAAAAATAAACATTGTCTGATTGTAAGGCTTTCCATTTTTCACTCAAAACCTAGAAATAATTCAATGTGCGTTTGAAGAAACGATTTTCGGGGATTTTCCGGGGTTGTAATGAAAAATTTGTATGGCGAATATCTTTAGGTCACATTGTATCGAAATGAAACTTTCAGAATATTATTTTTTTATGCAAAAAAAAGGCATACAAAATTACAGGTCATTCCTAACGAAACAGTGTAAAGATCTAGGTTCAACGTAAACGTCAAATGAATTTGAATCTTATTGCTGCATGTAATTCATTCCACTACAAAAATCTATATTTTCACAAGTTTTTGTAGTGTTTTTTTCAGTACTAAAGCAATAATTCAAAGCCAACATCAACAATGGCCAATAGTTGCCGTCTCGCTATTGGTGAGTTTGAACATAATACAATACATTCGTAAACATGGCACGGCTAATTCGTAGTATTTTTTAATCCTGAATCTCATCGTAATGACCTAAAATTTGGTGTGACATATTCTTATAATTAAATGATGATACGATAAGAAATAAACATAATCTGTGAAACCGTACAATGTCGGGAAATGTGCGGAAAAGTTAGTTGTACGTATGTAAGACCATTTATTTTGTATGCGTTTTTCATAGCTAACATAGAAACTGATCCACAATTTATATAACAAATACATAATTACCAGCAAACTAACCTGAGCTTCAGTTTGAAATAATTTTTGTAATGCATATAAAGTAAACAATTCCTGCAACGAGAGGAATAAATTACAAAAACACAAAAACACTTAGGACCGCTACGCAACAGAACACAAATATTTAAATGAGTCTAAAAATACGAATCGATGAAGATGAAGCACTGAATAGAAAAAACCATCAAATGCCTCATTATACCTCTCATTTGGGACATGCTTATGGAATCTCACTGCTTGCTGTGGTTGACTTGAATGTATTCATGCTAAATGGTCAGTGGTCATTGGTCACAGTATCTTTTTCTAATGCTTCTTTTGATTTGGCCATAATATTTCTGTTCAAATGCTACATTCCTTAATTGCATAAATGCCCGATTTATCCATATGTTCAGTTTCATCTTTATCCGAACCAAGAACGTTTCGAAATGAAACTTTTTTTAATAAACAATGCGCATATTTAGTCGTTGATTTCCTTAATTCATTCATAAAGGGTCAACAGTTCAAGTGCAATTCGATGAAGGGTAATGTATTCAAATCTACCAACATTAGAAAAGTATCGAATAAACACGTTTAGTAATTTATCCAATTCTCCACTTTCGCCATTTGTTCCATGACTACCAAACCAGTTGGATGATATACACAGAATCAAAAATAGGCAGAATTAGCTCTTGACATGATGCAATTTTACTGGTGATGCAAGTATCATTTTTAGAAGATTGATTGTAGATAGAGCTCCATACACTTTTCGATGGATATTTTAATTTTCCGCACACACCACTGTGTGTGTTAAATGTATTGCGATCGGTCCAAAAAATTCAAAACGCCCGGAATAAGTTTTCTATGCGTTTTGAACCTAGAAAAAACGATTGCAACCATTCCCGAAGCAATTTTTTGTCCGTGTGTGGTACGTTGTACGTTGTACGCAAAAATTTGTTAACACGATAACTCAAAAAATTGAAATAAGAATTGATCAATTTTACACACACATTGGTCTTCATTAGGAATAGAAACCTATCAATTTTCAGCCCAATCGGATAATTTTTTCGGGTAGCTCTAGTGGAGTGGAATCAAAAAATGGGCTGTTTTTCAATATAATTACGAACAATTTGTATGGGGACTATGAGTATTTCGCATTGTATCATTATGAAACTTTCAGAATATATTTTTTTTTATGAAAAAAATTAGTCATGCAAAATTTCAAGTCTTTTCGATGAGATTTAGGACTACCTCCCCTGTAAAATTTTCGATTTTCGGAGTCTTTTCGAGGTCAAAACTGAAAATTTTTGTTGCGAATATGTTAAGTTCACATTGTATCCTATTGAAACTTTCAGGATATTATTTTTTTATGAAATAAATAAGTCAAGCAAAATTTCAAGTCATTTCAATGGGATTTAGGACTACCTCCCCTGTAAAATTTTCTAAAAGCTATACATAACATAAATGTGGAACCATATCTATCGTTGGCATGAATTAAAAGTTCAGATCAGAGTAAATTAATTCGTAATTGTTATTACCAATTAAAAACCAGCGAAGAAGCGTTTATTGAAGTAAAAATTATTTAGAAACTGAGATGTTTATTCATATTTTTTTATTAAAATCAAAATTTAAATTACATGATATGTAATGACCAAGTCCGGAATGCTCTCTATATTGATACATGTATTTGATTAGAACTCTTTGAGTGGTGGCGCCCCCTGGATGATTTAAGGCGTAGCTTCACACAGACGAAAAATATAGGCACATGTTCGCCAATACATTCAAACATACAAGAGCAGGCTCAGTGTACGCGCTAGATTATCGAGGTGGCGACACCGCTCGAAGAGTTCCAATAAAACAGAAGTGCATGTGAGATTTGGTAATGACTTGAAATTCGATCTCATCGTAATGACTTGACATTTTCTGTGATTTATTCTCAAAGTTGCATGATGATTCGATAAGAAATAAACATAAATCCAATACAAATAAGTAGCAATCAATGAAAAATGCGTAAGCCCGAACAATTTCGGGAAATGTGCGGAAAAGTTAGTTTTACGTACGTAATACCATTTATTTAACGTATGCATCGCTTGTAATCGTTCAAATTATCTGGTTCTTAATGTACGTATTCGATAATAATTGCTGCGCATATAGGCGTATTCGGCGGATGTTTTATACAAATCTTACGAATGCGTGAAAACTCTTGCAAATTTGTGTGTATGCAAACGTTAACAAACCAGAACTGTTTTTACTGCGAAAATGTTACTGTTTGAAATATTCAAATCAAGTTTATATGAATGGCTTAGAACAAGAATGATCTCAACTTTGCTTGGCTATCTGATAATTTCAACTGTCAGTGTTTGCTGTGTGTAGCATTTTATTTATTGACATAACCTATTAGTATTACGTTTGTAGTTCCTTCAGTTATTTATGTGTGTGTGCGTGTGTATGTTATTTTGTACGCGGATGTGTCGTTTTAAACACGAATTTTCTGCAAATAACATACGAAATATCGATTAATTCTGCATCCGAAAATAGTTGAATTCCCCTAGATCAAATATTATATCAATTGATCGCTGTTTCCATAGATGTTAGCAGTGTTGTTATAAAGTAATCATATTCATTCCAGAAATTTCCGATAGAAACTATAATACGCCACAAAAGGTTACCTTGAAGTGGAAAGCCACATTTTTGTATTCAAGGTTAGTTTTACAGTCATTATTTAAATTCATTATTTAACAAATCGAAATGTTGTTATGTGAGATCAAATTTAGTTTTATTTTTTAAATAAAATAAATGGTCTTACGGACGTAAAACTAACTTTTCCGCACATTTCCCTGTCGATTACGCGTTTTTCATTGATTGCTACTCATTTGTATTGGATTTATGTTTATTTCTTATCGAATCATCATGCAACTTTGAGAATAAATCACAATAAAAAAAACGAATGAACATCTCAGTTTCATATTTTTACTTCAAGCTTTTATGGTGATTCGCAACAAAATTACCGGTGGAGCATCAAATATTTTAAACAATTACAACACGGCATTCAACTATCAAGCCATCATTGACCGATTAGATTTTACCTATTCGGATAAGCGTCCATTATACGTTTTAGAGCAAGAACTCTTGGTTTTGCAACAAAGGAAGCTCAGCCTTGATGAATTTTACGATAAGGTTAATGAAAAACTGAATTGTATTGTCAACAAAATAAATATGACGTACAAAGAGAAGGCTTCTGCGAACGCATTCATCGAAGGTGCCAACGAGAAGGCTTTACGAACGTTTATAACCGGATTGAGCAACAGAAAAGGCGAAATACTTTATCGCTCGAATCCGAAATCGCTTCCGGAGGCATAAGCACAATTGAAAACGTTACAACCGAGAAACCGAGCGAGATAACCATCATCAGATGAGAAATCCGAATTTCAAATTCAAAGAGGCAAGTCAACGACAGCCATTGGTGTTTCAAAATGAGAGCATGAAATTCTCCCAGCCAGAGCAGCCGATGGAGGTTGATAAATCATCAGTGCACGTCAATTTCGAGAGAAAGACCAACTCGAGCAAGGGTCGATTCAACCCAGCATTCAATCCATTTATTAATCCACCATTCAAGAGAGATAATTCAAACAAGAATTCATACACATCAAGCGATCAACGTCAAAAGTTCCAGAGAGTCAACAACATTAACGAAGCCGAGTACACAAAATCCATTGTCGATGACCATCACCCAGAAGCATCAGACGAAGATTCAGGTGAAAATGTTGGCAACATGTCTACAGCATCGAGCGTTTTTTCAGGCGAATAAACAGCCTGCTATGTTTCGAACGAGTTGACAAACCGACAGGTAAAAAATTGATTTCGCTAATTGACACAGGAGCATTGAATAATTATTTATAAAGAAAAAATGTTAATCATGGAAAATTGTTTAGATTACGGAAACCATTGCAAGTTAGAACCCTTCATGGTAAATCAACAATTTCGCATTATGTAATGGTAAATTTGTTTTCTCATGATTTAAAGATTTTCATATAAGACCTTCTCGATAACTTTGATTTGATTTTTGGAATGGATGGTTTGAGGAAAATTAATGCTAAATTGAATTTGATGTCATTTGAATTGAAATATTTTGATAAAACTAAGAGTCAGTTGATTAATTTCACCATCCAAGAGAACGTTGAAAAAAACTTTAGAGATAAGTTAACAAGTTTGCTTGAAGAAAATACTAACACACCCACTTTGACATTTAATACTAAAGTTAAAGCCACGATTAGAACATTAACTAAAGAGCCAATTTGGGTAAAACCTTACTCCTTACAATTCGCCAATATGGGTAGTTCCAAAGAACGGTTTTAATGAAGATGGTACTCCGAAAAAAAGATTGGTCATTGATTTTTCTAAATTGAATTCATTTACTGTGTTTGATAGATATCCGATGCCCAACATCAACATCAACATAATTTTGAGCAACATTGGTCAAGCAACATATTTTTCCAAAATTGATTTAGAATCCGGTTTCCATCAAATTCTAATTCAAGGGAGTGATATTGAAAAAACAGCATTTTCTGTCAATGGAGCAAAGTATGAGTTTACTCGTTTACCGTTTGGTTTGAAAAACGCTCCTAGCATATTTCAGAGAGCAATTGATGACATTCTTCGTCCATTTATTGGTAATTTTGCTTATATCTACATGGATGATGTAGTTATTTTTTCGAAATCCGAAGAGGAACATTTTGAACATTTATCTAAAATAATTGAAGCCTCTACGACAGCACACATGCGAATTTCATCTGAACAGAGCCAGTATTTTGAGCGAAAAATTGAATTTCTCGGTCACGTCATTTCTCAGGGTCGAACTTCAGTTGATCCAAAATAGATTTTAACGATTAAAAACTATACTTTGCTAACCAATCTAAAACAATTACGAAGCGCCTTTCTGGACATTATAGAAAATTTATCAAGGGTTATGCAGAAATGTCTAAGCCGCTCACTGTTTACCTTGGTAATGGAAAAGGAAAAGTTGGAGCAAAATCTAGCTCAAAAATCAAAATTTAACTGGATGATATTGCTATCAACGATTTTAATTTGATTAAGGTTAAGATGCAAGAACAAATGGAACTTTTTCAACCAGATTATTCGAAACCTTTTGAATTAACAACGGATGCGTCAAATTCAAACGAGAAGGAATTTCTGGCTATTGTTCGGGCTTTAACGACTTTAAGAAACTAACTTTACGGTATAGCTGATTTAACTATTTTCTCCGATCACCCGCCTTTGACTGGTGCTGTTTCTGGAAAAAATCCGAACCTTAAAGTTAAGAGGTGGAAGGCTTTTGTTGAAGAATGTGGACATAAACTTGTATATACGCCAGGTAAACAAAATGTTGTTGCTGACGCACTTTCTCGGAAATTTTGTAATTTGGCACAGAATTTACAATCGCCTTCGGGTTCCATTCATTCAATGTCTTGTTCTCCTGAAGCAAACACAATCCAAGGAGTTGCATTTCCGTTGAATTTCTATAAAAATCAGTTCCAAATCGAAAGATCTTCCGACAATGAACTGCTGTGTACGAAGCACATTTTGAAGAATATGTCTTGCATAAGATTAAGCCAGAGACCCGATCGCATGGGCCGCAAAGCCCATAGGCATGCTAATTAGCCGGCCAACTGCACACAAGTGGGCATGTGCCGCATCATACGTTGCACTTTCGCAACCGCCGCAAACTCCGTCACTTCATCTTATGCATGCGGTACGCAATTAAACTCAGTCAACTCAAAACCGCATTATGCAAAATAAATTTGTTCTTATATTCATTTTTTATCGTTAATTCTTGTGATTTGTGACATAAAAATATTGTTGATTTTTGCAAGTCAAACAATGCAAAAATACATTCATAATTCCATTTGCTGATCATAAATAATCATTTATAACGCAGTTATAATTATAACGCCTATTTATTCGAATTCAAACCTTTCTATGATATGTAGAATCATTTACAAATTTAGGTACACAAAATTAGGAAATGTCGCAAAGATTGAGAGAGAGAGAGAGCGCATGCGTCTGTGTGCTTGCGGCAACCGCACTACTCTTTATTAGTAAGCGTAACACTTGTGTACATCTACGGCTAATGGATAGGCATTAGCCGGCTAAGCAAACCGGCCAACAAACGTGGACCATTGCGTCGTCTCTGGATTAGGCTTTCAAACTTTGATGATTTAGTTCGCAATCTGAAGTTGGGGGTGAGAGAAAACATAATTAACGCGATTAACGGAAGAAATTTTTTATAAAATTAAACCTCTTCTGCGTCACAGTTTTCCTCATTTTAATTTTACTTTTACTACCAAGATGAACAGAAACATAACGAATCCTGATGAACAAGAATTTCTGATTATCAAAGAACATGCGAGAGCTCATCGATATTATAAAGAAAATTTTGCTCAAATGAATGAAAAATATTTTTTTCCGAAAATGAAAAATAGATAAAAGGCATTTGTTGTTCAATGCGAAATTTGCAAAAAACAAAAGTATGAAACTCATCCTAAAAAACAAGCTTTGACCGAAACTCCAATTCCAACTGCGGTCGGAGAATATGTGCAAATTGATATTTTCCATGCTGGAAAGACAATCTATTGCTCAGTAATAGATAGGTTTTCAAAATTTGTCTTTTCCCGGAGCAATTTTTTGTCCGTGTGTGGCACGTTTTCCGTTGTACGTTGTCCGTTGTACGTTGTACGCAAAAATTTGTTAACACGATAACTCAAAAAATTGATTTTAGAATTGAACAAAAATTTACACACACATTTGTCTTCATTAGGAGTAGAAACCTATTAATTTTCAGCCTAATCGGATAATTTTTTCGGGTAGCTCTAGTTGAGTCGAATCAAAAAATGGGCTGTTTTTCAATATAATCACGAAAAATTTGTATGGGGACTATGACTATTTCGCATTGTATCATTATGAAACTTTCAGAATATTATTTATGAAAAAAATGAGGCATGCAAAATTTCAAGTCATTCCAATGAGATTAAGGACTACCTCCCCTGTAAAATTTTCGATTTTCCGGGTCTTCTCGGGGTCGAAACGAAAAATTTGTATGGCAGCTATCTCAAGTTTACATTGTAACGAATTGAAACTTTCAGAATATTATTTTTTCATGAAAAAAATGAGTCGTGCAAAATTTCAAGTCATTTCAATGGGATTTAGGACTACCTCCACTGTAAAATTTTCGTTTTTTGGGACCTTTTCGAGGTCAAAACTGAACATTTGTACGCCGACTTTCTCAACTTCACATTGTCACGAATTGAAACTTTGGACATATTATTTTTTTATGAATAAAATGAGTCATGCAAAATTTCAAGTCATTCCGACTAGATTTAGGACTACCTCCCCTGCAAAATTTCGGATTTTTTTAGTCTTTTCGGAGTCAAAACTGAAAAATTGTATGGTGGCTATCTTAAGTTCACATTGTTTCCTATTGGAACTGCCAGAATATTATTTTCTATGTTTTTCAAGTCATTCTGATGAGATTTAAGACCAGCTCCCTCACAAAATTTTCAATTTTCGGGGTCAATATTCAAATCAATAAATTGGATGAAGTATTTGTGTTTTTCTAATCTGTGTTTTTTCATCAGTTTGAATGCTCATACTGTTACCGAAAGTTATACTGTTATAAATACATAACATGAATGTAGAACCATATCTATCGTTGGCATGAATTGAAAGTTCACATCAGAGTGAACTTATTCGTAATTGTAATTACCAATTCAGAAATAGAGAACGTTGAAGTAAGAATTAGGAACTGAGATGTTTATTTGTTTTTATATTAAAATTTAAATTTTAATCACATGATGTGTAATGACTTGAATTTCGATCTCATCGTAATGACTTCAAATTTTCTGTGATTTATTCTCAAAGTTGCATGATGTTTCGATAAGAAATAAACATAAATCCAATACAAATGAGTAATTTCGGGAAATGTGCGGAAAAGTTAGTTTTACGTACGTAAGACCATTTATTTCATTCGGAAAACTTCGTTCATATTCCAACTTTGATAAAAGACAAGGGGACCGTTCTATTTGAGACATTTTAATCATATCTTTTCTTCAGCGCCATCTATTGGGCAATAGTATTGATGTGATATTTCAATCGTTTCAATGTCTCATTTGTTTTTATTATTTGTGTCATTAAAAATTTTGTTCGTATTACAATGGATCTAAATTGAGTTCACCCATGTAAAATAAGATGGCGCGGTCAATTGGCATACTCTCGAATAGCTCCCCAATCCCATACAAGCACGGTCCGCTTGATAAAAGAAGCACAGGAAAAAATGATTCAAATTCAAAACCAAAAGAGGACGTGATAAACGTTGCCAAACTTTTACTAAACATGTGGTGAAGGAAGATAAAGGAGTTATTATATTTACAGGCAAAGGAAAAAAGATCCAAAAGGATAACATAAGAAGTTGATGCATGATAAATGGATAAGAATTGGGAAATTGAGGACAATTTAATTTCAACAGGGTGGAAAGTTATGGTATCGAATATACCATTGATTTATTAATCTTTACATTAAATATTGATTGCTTTGAATTAGTTGTCACTTGAATATATTGTGTTATAGTTTTCAGATTGACTACATCACTAAAAGCAATATAAAATAAAACTCAGTTGTTTAACCTAAATTAACTTGCGCTAGACCCTTCGCGATTTTTCATTCAATGACCAACAATATTTTTTTAAATAAATAAGACACACTTTTTAATGTCGATAAACAGATAATAATTCGTCACCATAATTGGATCAAAATAAATGTGGAATAGTTTGCAAACGAAACGAAAATTTTTTATGCAATTTCTGGAAGTAAAATTGTTAGTCTTGACCAAATTCAAAATTTGTCCAAACATATCAACAATCAATTGCTCGCAAAAAGTGTGCGCTCTGCATATATTCCAGAATACACGTAGGACGTGCACGTGTGCCATAATAAGTAAGGCACATGTGCCTTTATGACAAATTAATGAATAATGATTATTTGTTCAAATATCTACAAATTTTGGGATAGCTATCTAGATATATATTGGGAGCGCAAATTAAAACGTGTCCATTTTGGTGCAAAAATACCGTTTTATTATGACAAATTGATACAATATATTTTATTCAAAGTATTGTCCATCGGAATCTACAACATTTTCCCATCTTGTTGGCAGCATTGTTATGCCACGTTTGTAAAACGATGCGTCTTTAGAGGCAATCCAAAAATCTATCCATATTTTAGCTTCTTCGTAAGAACGGAAGTGCTGGTCAGCCAGGCCATGAGTCATTGATCGGAACAAGTGGTAATCGGAAGGGGCCAGGTCTGGAGAATACGGCGGGTGGGGTAGGACCTCCCATTTCAATGTTTGCAAGTAATCTTTGACCGATCTTGCAACATGTGATCGAGCATTGTCATGTTGCAAAATCACTTTATCGTGCCTCTGCTCATATTCTGGCCATTTTGCCTTCAGTGCATCGCTCAAACGGCCTAATCGTTTTTGGTAGAAATCAGCATTGATGGTTTGGTTGGGTGGGAGCAGCTCATAGTGCACCACACCCTTCTGATCCCACCAAATACAGAGCATAAGCTTGGAACCATGAATATTCGGTTTTGCTGTCGATGTTGATGCATGGCCGGGGTAACCATACGATTTTTTTCATCGCCAGTGGCGATACAATGAAGAAAACCCTTTCTGTTTTGCCGTTGGAGCAGCTGTTCACAGGTGAAAAATCGCCTTTCAACGTATCTCGGCTTCAACTCGTATGGCACCCAATTCCCTTGCTTTTGGATCATTCCCAATGCTTTTAAACGATGGGAAATCGCTTGGCGTGTAACTCCTAATGATTTGGCAAGTTCTTCTTGTATTTGACAAGAGTCTTCATCGAGTAATGCCTCTTATTCAGCATCTTCAAACTTTTTCGTCTGTCCAGGTCGTTCTTTGTCATTCACGTCATAATCACCACTTTTGAAACATGCAAACCACTTCTTACACACACTATTCAATATGGAATATTCAGGATAGGTTTCTGACAACAAACGGTGACATTCAGCAGCACTCTTCTTTTGATTAAAGTACAAAAGCATTGCTTCCCGCAAATGCTGTTTTGTTGGCACGTATTTGGACATTTTCAACGTAATAAAAAAGTTGTGTATAATATCTTGTGTTCACTTTGAGAGGCGGAATTTACTAGATTTTTCGACGCTCTTTGACATATAATAGCTGTCACTGTCAAAATATATGACGGGTAAATAGATATGAAGTTAGGCACAAATGGTCATCGTTTTAATTTGCGCTCCCAATAAATCGTATTAATATATCAACATGGCACAACTGTACACCCACACTTATTTCTATGCGACTGTTTCAGTGCAGTCGCTGAGCTCGTGTTTTCCACCTATTTATAAATTTACAAATGTGATTAAAAAAGAAAGTTTTGTGTGTCTGAGCTTTCGAAAATAGTATAAATATCTATCAGTTAACCCCAATGAGCGAGTATTTTTTGACTTTCTTAACGAAATGAGAGATGTAAAAGTAGTTTTTGGTTTAATCGCCGTTATAATATGTAGCGTAAGTAGGCAATATTTTTGAAATTTCACTGTATAAAACCGTGGTTATATGTATTTAGATAGATGTTCACTAAAGTTCCTTTTGTAATGATAAATTTAGAGTCCTTTTGTGTTTGGCTTCCCACGTCATAATCCAATGTTTATCAACCACCAATGTTCGCCTATTCAACAGTGGCAAAGTATCCTAAAATTGTACAATACGTGGGGCGAAGCTATAGGTCCAGCCACAGAGAAAAGTACCAAAATCAAACACGAAGGAACTAAAGCTGCAATAAACAAACTCCCCGAAGACTTTGAAAACATGAGATTTATTCTTCAAAATACTGAGATCGCCATTAAAATCTGGGATATGTGTTGCACCAAATTTGAGCTTGCATATACAGAAACAAGAATAACAGCTTATGCAAAAAGATTACTTCACATACTAGAACCTTACAAGGATGCAGTTAAAGAAAAAATTGAACAAGACTTCGGACTTCTGTTTCCATTTATGGATGAACTATTGGATAAATTGTCAAGTGCCGCACTAGCTTTTGACTTTTTCCGTAAATTTAACGTAGAACTAAAGATGAAACCGAAATTTTTAAGAGAGTGGCCATCTGAATTTTATAATCTCATACGTAAAAGTAGAAATCTTTATGAATCAATTATATTGGGAGACGTCGAACAAGATTGCATAAATGAATTCAACAAATTTAAAGCGCATCTTGAGCAATCCTTCGAAGTCAAACTTAAAATGCCTGATATACCTCAACCGGACTATTCGAATTTCAATGATCCAATAAATGCGTACTTTACTCTTGAAGAGCGCGCAGAATTGATGCTTTTAACGGAAGATGATATTGAAACGCTAAGGAACATCATGCGTTCAAGCAGTGATTCTTAAAATGTTATAGAGCCTTTAATGCCTACACACAAGTAAATATATGAGAAATTTTCACGCACATTACTACAGTTATGTAAAACGTAAAGACACTCCATACTGGAATAACGCTGTATTTACTTTTATAAAAGATATTATAAGTGGTATGTTTGAAATGTATGCCATACTAGAGTAAAACAAATGATTATTATTCCAATACAGTATGAATGTCAAACTTGCCGCAAAAATGTCCATTCTATCACACCAAATTGGAACAAAATCCATACAGTGTTATTCCGTTATGGAGTATTCCTTCATTATACATAGCTGGAGTAATGTGCGTAAATATTGCTCATATTTTATCTTGTGTGTGAATGCTAAAATACACTGAAAGTATTTTTTATCGTTCATATTACGAAAGCATCCGTAGTTTTGCACCACAAAATAATTGTGTATTTTACAAAATATTCGTGATTTTGTTATAAATTTCGTGAAATTAACCAACTATGTCGGCGTTTTACGAATAATCGTATATTCAACAAATGTCTGCATAATTTGTTACAAATTGTTCGTTCATTGTAAGACATTTTTTTAAATTTGTGCAATGTACGAAGATCGTTCGTAGCGTTCTTCGTGTTATTTACGAAATATTTTTTTCATTGTACCGCTAAATTTGTTTTGTCACCGAAATGAACTGAGCAAAAATAATGTTTTCTGGATCGTAAGCAAAAAGATCGGAACAAGAGCAAATGCCAAAATGAATGAGCAAGTTAACAGGGAGCGATATTCATAACGCTATTTTTGTTATGATCTTCGTACACACTGTCTCAATAATGGCGCTTTGGCATGCATGGCACACTTTGATTGATTTTTTCCATGTCTATATACAGTCAAATCCTATAGGAGATTAGATCTTCACATAGTCTTCTCATGTATTGTATTGAATAAACAAACTTCTCAGTTGTCATTATTTATGTTTATTTTTGCACATTTAAAAAGATATCCTAAATTGTAGTGGCATTTAAATGGCATTAATTTCTAATAAAATATCGCTTAAAACATAGACCGAATCTGTGTATCCATTTTTACTTTTCCGCACACACCACTGTGTGTGGTAAAGGTATTGCGATCGGTCCAAAAAATTCAAAACGCTCGGAATAAGTTTTTTATGCGCTTTGACAACAACAACAACAAGCATTTATAGACCATTAATGCCTTTCAGCGTCTGGTCTGTTTTAGGAAACAACTTGCCTCATACACCCCTAACAATACCTCTCCACAAACCTCAATCGAGAGCCAAGTTTTGAGTTTCATCACACCATTCATATCCCCTGACATTCAAATCACATTTAACGGAATCCAGATAACGTCTACGTAGTATACATCTACCTCTCGGCCCATCAGCTTCGGCGAACAGAATCCGCTTCGGCAATCGCCCTTCTCCCATGCGTTTGACATGACCAAACCATCTCAGTCTAGATTTTCTTGCTTCCTCTCCTACCGAATCGACGTTTAAATCCCCCCGAATCGTCTCATTTCGGATTCTGTTTTCCCACTGATCGCGGCGCGAGATTCCCGAAACCATTCTCAACACTTTCATATCTGACACTTCCAAATCATGAATCAAATTCTCAGAATCAACCCAGCTCTCGCTACCATATAGAATAGTTGGTCTGAAGATTGACCCGTGAATCAACATCTTTGTTTTTGTACTCAATTCACGTTTATTGAAAACGTGTGATCTAAGCTGCGCTACTACTTTATTTCCATTAACCCTACGCTGTTCAAACTCTTTATTAAACTTGCCATCTTCCGAAAAGATGCAACCCAAATATTTGAATTGGGAAACTTGCTCCAACAAGTTGCCATTCAATGTGCAATGAATTGGCTTTCGAGTTTTGCCCACATGCATAACTTGAGTTTTTGTGCCGCTAATGGTCATTCTGAAGTTCGTACAAGCCTCTTCCAAATCTTTGATACTATTTTGCAGCTCCAGTTCAGAATTGCCAAACAGTACCAGATCATCTGCGTAAGCCAGTGCAGAGATAATATTGCCCCCCAAAGCTACTCTACCCCTCAGATTGGCTGATTTGATCAGCTTGTCCATATAAATAATGAATAGAAGAGGCGAAATTGTACAGCCCTGTCGGAGACCATTACGTACTTCAAACCATTCACTCAAATCTCCATCCACTCTTACTGCTGCTTTACTGTTTGCGTACAAACTTTGAATCGCGTTGAGAAGATAACCATTCACACCATAATCGGCCAAGACTGACCACAACTTAGATCTGGGAATGCAGTCGTATGCTTTCTGCAAATCCACGAAACAGAAGTACAGTTCCAAGGAATTTCTTTCAAGGAATTTCTTTCAAGGAATTTCTCCATTAATTGTCTCATGCAAAAAATTTGATCCTGACAGCCGCGCATTGGGCGGAAACCCGATTAATTTTCATCCAAGAGCGATTCGACAATAGTTCCTGTTCTCTTTTCCAAAATTGCACTATATACTTTACCGACAACGCTCAGCAGAGAAATTCCTCCATAGTTGTTGCAGTCTCTTTTACTGCCTTTCTTATGAAGTGGCGAAATGACTGCGCCACCCCATTCTTCAGGGACAAAAGAGGAACCCCAAGCTAAATTAAAGATACGATGTAACCAGCGAACACCTACCAAACCACTGCTAATCAAATATTCATTCCGAATCTCATCCACACCCACAGCCTTACCCCAACTCAACTTATTAATTGCACTCTGAATTTCATCCATTCTAATCTCTTCGAAACTCTCTTCATTCCCATTTCCATTCATATTCTCATTCACATTCTCATTCACCAAATCGGCATTTTCGACATTCAGCATTTTATCAAAATATTCCTTCCATCGTTTCAACACATTCTTTCTGCCCATCACTACATTGCCAGACTTGTCCAAAACAGCTCCAGGAGCATGTTTCTTGCCACCATTCCTAATATTCTTGACCCTTGACCAGAATACCTTGTTCCTCTGTTGTCCAGCAACCTCTAGATCCTGACCAAATTTCACCCATTCTCTCTCGTTTGCTCCTTTCACCATCATTTTCACTACACGCTTTTGTTCCCTATACGACTCCAGATTTTCATCAATTCGGTTCTGCAACCAGCGGATCCATGTCATTCTCTTTTCCTTCATAGCAATTCTAACATCTTCATTCCACCATTCAGTCTTCTTTCTCCCATTCTTGACGACAAACATGCCACAACACTCTTTTGCTACTTCTACAATCACTTCCTTAAACACATTCCATTCATACTCAATATGGGACGCTTCATTCACTTCGACTTGCGCAAATTTTTCTTCTAATTTTGCTAAAAACACTCTCGCTACATTCACATCTCGCAATCTTTCCACTTTCGTTCTTTTTATTGACCTATGATAGCTTCTTACACCACACTTGTTAATACACAATTTGCTGGCTACCAAGTAGTGATCAGAGTCCAACCCAAAACTTCTGTACACTCTCGTATTCAAAATTGTTTTGCGCAAGCTTGCTTCAACGATAACGTAATCGAGAAGAGATTTTCGATTCTGGCCAGGATTTTCCCACGAATACATGTGAATTTTCTTGTGCTTGAAAAATGAATTAGTTATAACTAAGTCTGAACTCTGGCAAAAATCGAGTAATCTCTTCCCATTTCCATTCGCGGAAGACTCTTCACCAAATTTTCTTAGCACAGCGGAGAAACTTGGATCGTTTCTACCCACTCTCGCATTGAAATCGCCTAACAGAATCACTCTTTCACTTTCCTTTCTATCGACTACGTCATTCAGATCAATGTAGAAGTCATTCAAATGGTCCGAATCTGCCCCTTCGCATGGTGAGTAAACGCTCACGAATCTATAAACTTCCCCCCCCAATTTTGATCGAGATCCACATTAATCTTTCATTGACGAATCTATGGCTGACTACCGAAGACTCTAAATTTTTGTGAATCAAAAAACCTACGCCCCAATTAGCTCTTCCTCTAGAAACACCCGACAAAAATACGCGATAATTCCCTAACGTATCCTCAAACTGTCCTTTAATACGGACATCACTCAAAGCTAAGATATCTAAACCGAAAACATTTGCTCTGTCAACTAATTCGAACTTCTTAGACTCAAAACGTCCTCTCAAATTCAAAGTTCCAAAATTCAAAACGGTTATCAACTGTGGAGCTCCGGTCAGGCCCCGGGGAGGGCGAGCTCCGTGGCCTCCCCTCGTCCGAGGCATATTGTTTCGATTTCGAGCTAAAATGTATTTAAGGTGAGGGGCGTGCTAAGCCACACTGCACCCGAGAAAAAACACATCGATTTTGCCGAAAGTGACATGTGCGCGGATTTACCATGCTACCGAAATCGGAAATAGTAAAAATCTACGAAAATAAACTCGGCCAAATGTATGAAAATGGAACGAACTCACCAAAATATGTGTACACTCATCCTATATAAAAGCAGAATGAACCGAACATTTACCGTTATATTGATATAAATAGAAGAGAATATGCGCGATGAAAGTATGATATTGAATTGAAAACTACAAATAAAATAACTCGAAATTCGATTAATAACCATTAAATTGCATGAAACGCCGTTTAAATCATAATAACGATGATTCGCGGTGCACTTTTCTTGTTTTCACGGCCGCAATTGACGAACTAACGGACACAAGCACCGAAACTAATGGATTTGTCATTTGTTCATATTTAATGCACGAAGACACAATTTATCAAAATTAAATTTATAAAAGGCTGAGATCAATTTTTAATAAAGCCCAAATTATATATATTAAATTGCCAGAATATTTAAAATTGCACAATCACTTTAGCCGGTGCTTCTATTCAATGTTCGAGTTTGACATTTGCCACGTTAACAAGTGTACACTTTCCCGTACCGAAACACAATTTATGAGAAAATCCCGAAAAATAAAAAATTCACTTGAACTCCATTAAATCCTAAAGCAAATACGATTAAAAAACTGCTAAAAAACTAAAAATAAAATTTATTAAAGCCTAAAATTTAAATTAATGCGGAAAATATGAGAACCGACGCCATCTTGCCTTGTTTTTTATGCGCTTTGAACCTAGAAAAAACGAATATACCCTAACATTATGATACAAAGCGAACTAGACATAGTCTTCATACAAATGTTTCTTAATTATATTGAAAAACAGCCCATTTATTGATTCGTCTCCACTAGAGCTACCCGAAGACATGATCCGAATGAGCTGAAAATTGATAGGTTTCGATTAATAATGGAGACCAATTTGTGCGTTAATTTTTGATCAATTCTAATCTCAATTTTTTGAGCTATCGTGCTAACAAATTTTTGCGTACAACGGACAACCAGGAATGGTTGCGATCGTTTTTTCTAGGTTCAAAACGCATAGAAAACTTATTCCGGGCGCATAAAATATTTTATTAGTTAGTAGTTTTTTTTCATTAGTATTTTATTAGTTAGTAGGTCTTAGTAGCCACTAAGAAGTAATAATTATTATTTTATTAGCGACTAACATCTAACTAATTAGTGAGTCTTAGTAGATTTTTATTAGAATGTTAGTAGATTTTTTAGTAGAATGTTTTAGCATCATTATTAACAATTGAAACAAATATCGCCATATATATTATATAATATATAAATAATATATATATATGAATATCGAATGAATATCGCCAATATTATATATATATTATTTATATATTATATATATAGCGATATTTATTCCAATTGTAATTAATGATGCTCAATGCTCATGCCCAGTGCTCTTGCAAAAATTTAAAAAAACGCAATATTTAGAACGCGCGAAAAAAAGAAAATTCTAATAAAAACTCTACTATAATTCTAATGAAAACACTACTAACAGCCACTAATAATGAAGAATCTACTAACATTCTACTAACATTCTACTAATAAATCTACTAACATTCTAATAAAAATCCACTAAGACCTACTAATTAGTTAGATGTTAGTCGCTAATAATATAATAATTATTACTTCTTAGTGGCTACTAAGACCTACTAACTAATAAAATAATAAAACTGGTGAAACTACTAAAATAATAAAAAATCTACTAATTAGTGGAAAAATTAACATCTATGTCCGGGCGTTTTGACGTTTTTGGATTGTTCGCAATACTTTTACTGCACACATTGGTGTGTGCAGAAATTAAAAACACGAGGTAAGTGACTGATCAGAAACAGCTGCATGAAACGAATGAAGGTTATTTATTTGAAAGCAATATTCGTGTAAAAATTCTTCATTGTGGAATTTATTATTTTTTGCCACGAGCGTTCAGCAGAAAGACTGTTCCACATTTTTTAAGAGAAATTTAGCATACACATTTGCATTGACCCAAAAAAACACGTAAAGTGCTCGACAATTTTTAAGCTGAATTATATTTGAAATTATAATTTTCTAAATAATGCTACTGTTCCGGATTGGAAAATGTGGCTTTAAATGTGGTTTGAGAGACCTCATTTTATTGCGAATATATTTTCCCCTTAATAAAATATTGATGAATCTTTACGTCAATTCATTCTCACGGTATCTCGATCATCAAAATTGGACCATAAGTTCAAAACTTAGGGCTGTTTCAAGATTCCCATGCTAGTTCCTCATAAGATGATTTGGTATGTGGGTTTGATTGCAGATTTTAGCTATCTGGCTCTTACTTCCTTGGGCAAAATTTATCCAGGAAATAGTAACTTTTTGATCTGCTGTCCTGAACCGTGTTACGACTAGGAGGATACTTAATTGAACGTACATAACTGAACTAAATGACTGCAAATGTCTTCAGACCAGTGATTACTTACTCCTATTACTAAGCAATTCGCTTAGCCTTTACTGTTTAATAGCGCACACATATCTGGACTTTAATGCGACAGGCGTAACGAGGGAATATCTATGTGAAGGTGTCATTCCATTGATTTCAACATAGACACACGGCCGGGCGTTGCGTTCGCTATATACGCCTGCTGCATTAAACTCAAGTGTGTGAGTGTACATATTCGATACGTTAGGCGCTATTTCGAGCAGCTAAAGCTAGAAAAATATTTTATTTGAAATGCAATACTGGAACAAATGTTTCAGCAAAAACGGAATGCACTCCCCATTTGAATCATGCATGATATCTACAGTTTTGTTAAACAATAACATTCTCTCGTGAGTAGCGATATCTAAATATAATAAAATATGCATATTTTGAAAAAAAAATTGATCGATTCAATATGAAATACGCATGATTGAATTCGTTCATCATTACGAATGAAACGTACTCGATGCCAACGTCATATTCGCGGCCAACTTCAACGAATGGGCAAAACATAATGCTCACTACTGGCACCGAATGAACATCTATATATCTATATATAAATCGGCTAAGGAAATCGTTAAAAACCGATTTCTCCTATGTTTTTTTAACCGATTTTCATTCTGTTTTTTTTTTAACATTATCATTTTCTTGTGAGAAGCGATGTTTATATAAATAAATGGTCTTACGTACGTAAAACTAACTTTTCCGCACATTTCCCTAAATTGTTAGGGTTTACGGGTTTTTCATTTATATTGGATTTATGGTGATTTCTTATCGAATCATCATGCAACTTTGAGAATAAATCACAGAAAATATCAAGTTATTACAATGAGATCGAATTTCAAGTCGTTAGACATCATATAATTAAACTTAAAATATAATAAAAAACGAATAAACATCTCTGTTTCTAATTTTTACTTCAACAAACGCTTCTTCGCTAGTTTTGAATTGGTAATAACAATTACGAATTAGTTCACTCTGATGTGAACTTTCAATTCATGCCAACGATAGATATGGTTCTACATTTATGTTATGTATAACAGTATAACTTTCGGTAACAGCATGAGCATTCAAACTGATGAAAAAGCACAGATTAGAAAATCACAAATACTTCATCCAATTTATTGATTTGAATATTGACCCCGAAAATTGAAAATTTTGTGAGGGAGCTGGTCTTAAATCTCATCAGATTAACTTGAAAAACATAGAAAATAATATCCTGAAAGTTCCAATTCGTTACAATGTGAACTTGAGATAGCCGTCACACAAATTTTCAGTTTTGAACTCGAAAAGAACCCGAAAATCGAAAATTTTGCAGGGGAGGTAGTCCTTTATCTCATCGGAATGACTTGAAATTTTGCATGACTCATTTTTCATTCATAAATAAATAATATGCTGAAAGTTTCATAATGATATTGGGTGTGTTCCTAGAAAGACGCGCATCGTTACTAACTTCGTTTCGATTCACTCGCGCCATTTTTTTGACAGTGACAGCTATTCTATCTTAAAGAGCATCAAAAAATCTATTGAATTACAAGTGTCAAAGTGAACAGTCGTATTTTTGCAGAAGTTTTTATCATAATCGAAAATGTCTAATTTCGTGCCTTCAAAACAACATTTGCGGGAAGTTTTGATACACTACTTTCATTTGAAGAAAAGTGCAACAGAAGCGCAACGTTTACTCATTGAAGCTTACCCTGAATATTCTGTAAGCATTAGAATGTGTCAGGGGTGGTTTGTACGGTTTAGAAGTGGTGATTTCGATACAGAAGACAAAGAGCGACCAGGTCCATCAAAAAAGTTTGAAGACGACGAATTGGAGGCATTACTTGATGAAGATCCATGTCAAACTCAAGAAGAACTTGCAAAATCATTGGGAGTCACTCACTCAGCCATTTCCAAACGCTTGAAAGCAGCTGGATACATTCAAAAGCAAGGAAATTGGGTGCCATATGAATTGAAGCCGAGAGACGTTGAAAGGCGATTTTTCACTTGTGAACAGCTGCTTCAAAGGCAAAAACGGAAGGGTTTTTTGCATCGTATTGTGACTGATGATGAAAAGTGGATTCATTACGATAATCCGAAGCGAAAGAAATCATATACAAAGCGCGGCAAGCCTGCAAAATCGACACCAAAGCCGAATATTCATGGTGCTAAGGTAATGCTCTGTATTTGGTGGGATCAGAAGGGTGTGCTATATTATGAGCTGCTAAAACCAGGTGAAACCATTAATGGGGACCGCTACCGACAACAATTGATCAAATTGAATGCAGCAATTAAGCAAAAACGGCCGGAATATGCGACTAGACATGAGTCAATAATTTTCCATCATGACAATGCTCGGCCACATGTTGCGGTGCCTGTTAAAAATTATTTGGAAAACGTCGGATGGGAAATTCTGCCTCACCCGCTTTATAGCCCAGACTTGGCCCCTTCCGATTACCACTTGTTTCGGTCGATGCAGAATCACCTCTCCGGAATACGGTTCACTTCAGTTGAAGGTATCAAAAAATGGCTCGATTCGTTCTTCGCTCTGAAAAATGAGCAATTCTTTTGGGATGGAATCCATAAATTGCCTGAAAGATGGGAAAAAGTCGTAGCTTCCGATGGACAATATTTTGAATGACATGTATTTTCATTTTCATACATAAATAAATGGTTTTTTGAACAAAAAAAAGCGCGTCTTTCTAGGAACACACCCAATACAATGCGAAATAGTCATAGTCCCCATACAAATTTTTCGTAATAAAATTGAAAAACAGCCCATTTTTTGATTCCACTCCACTAGAGCTACCCGAAAAAATTATCCGATTAGGCTAAAAAATAATAGATTTCTATTCCTATGAAGAAAATGAATTTTTTGAGTTATCGTGTTAACAAATTTTTGCGTTCAACGGACAACGGACAACTAGGTTCAAACGCATAGAAAACTTATTCCGGGCGTTTTGAATTTTTTGAACCGATCGCAATACCTTTACCACACATAGTGGTGTGTTAAATTTATTTATTATTATGGGTGCATACCGTGAAAAATATGGTAATTTTGTGGACAATGAAATTTTTATTCAATTATTAAGTGAAGGAAAAGTAAATTATGATGAGGAATGGTTTTTTGTTAATGATTTGCGATATTATATGACATGAAATAAAGGCGAAAAAAAGTAGAAGCGGAAGAAGTGGTTTTATTTTCAGATTTCTCTTGGCAGAATAGAATGAGCAGTCAAATTTTGACTGCAGGGCGAACCTAGTAAACATGTATCCAATACAAATGCGTAGCAATTAATGGAAAACCCGTGAACCCGAACAATTTCGGGAAATGTGCGGAAAAGTTAGATTTACGTACGTAAGACCATTTATTATATCAGCACTGGTATCGCCCAACGCCCAGTGGTCGAAAATATGTAATGTATTGTATTTTGAATAAAACGAAAAAAATGCATTTTTTATAATTCAATGAGTAATTATATTCGAATTATACGCATTTAGAAAACACTTCAGCATCGATTTAGTTATAACTAATTCAATAATCAATAATAATTTGTCAAGCACAGGAAAATTCACATGTATTCGTGAGAAAATCCTGGCCAGAATCAAAAATGTCTCCTTGATTACGTTACCGTTGAAGCAAGCTTCCGCAAAACCATTTTAGATACGATAGTGTATAAGAGCTTTGGTTTAGACTCTGATCACAACTTGGTGGCCACCAAACTGTGCATTAGCAAAAGCGGCTTAAAAAGCTATTAGAAGTCAATAAAAAGATTGAAAATGGAGAGATTGCGAAGTGTGAATGTAGCGAGAGAGTTTTTAGCAAAATTAGGGGAATAATTTATGCAGGTCGAAGTGAATGAAGCGTCTCATGTTGAGCATGAATGGAATTTGTTTAAGGAAGTGATATTGGAAGTAGCAAAATAGTGTTGTGACATGTTTGTACACAAGAATGGGAGAAAGAAGACTGAATGGTGGAATGAGGAAATTTGAAATTCTGTTAAAGAAAAGAGAGTGAGATGGAACCACTCGTTGCAGGGGTGGATTGAGGTTTGAGTGATATAATGAATGGTTAAAAAAAAAATTGCAATATTCGCAGGTAATTCGAATATTTATTAAATATAAATGAAAATAAAAAACGTAAAATCGCAATTGTTTCGAATATATGAATTCGTATGCCGACAATTCCCCCTAGTCGGTAGCTATTGATGTTGCTTTCGTTTCTGAACAAGAAATAACTACTAAATAATGATTTTCAATTGTGTATATCGACTCTTTTTCAATCTGAATCAAAACCAATCAATTTAACAGTTTACGGTATGTAGCGTCTGTCAAAAATAATCGAATATGAGGATAATTATAATCATATCCGATAAAATTATGACGATTGTTAATAAATAACTTTACAAAAATAAATCGATTTGTTGGTCCATTAATCAAATAATAAATTTTTCGACATCTGTTCATTTTTCTTAATGTATGCGAAACACACTTTCAGCTAAACGAGCTTGGCAAAAAACAATAGCTTCCACATCAAAAATTTATGCACGAATTCATTCTTTCCATCCAGTTGTTTCCATGCAGTCGCTGAGCTCGATTTTTCCGCCAAGTTATGAGTATACAGACGTAAATGAAAAACATACGTACTTCTAAGCTCTCGAAAATATTATAAATATCAATAATCTCACCCCAATGAGCCAGTATTGTTTGACATCCTCAGGAAAATGCGAGTTCTAAAAGCAGTTTTTGGCTCAATCGCCATTTTAATAAGTAGTGTAAGTAGGCAATATTTTTGAAATTTCACTGAATAAAACTTTGGTTATGTCTAGATAGACGTTTATACGTTGATTTCCTTTTTTATGATACATGCAGAGCTATTTTTTGTCTGGCTTAACACGTTCCGAAGCAATGTTTACCAACATTTGTTCGCCAATTCAACAGTGGCGAATTATCTTAGAATCGTATAATCAGATTAAAGTATCTGTAAATCCAGCCACAGAAAAAATTAACAAAATCAAAGACGAAGCTACTAGAATTGCAATAAAAGAACTCCCCAACGATGTAGAGACTTTGACATTTGTTCTTCAAACTGCTGAAAGCGCTGTCAAAATTTGGGAAAGGTTTTGCGACAATTTTGAACTCAAATATAGTGCGACAAGAATTACAGTTGAAGCAAACAAATTACTGCACTTATTAGAACCTTACAAGGATCACTTCAAAAAATCAATGCAAGAAGACTTCAAAGTTTTGTTTCCGTTCATAAATGAATTACACAGTGAATTGGTACGTGCCGCAACAGCTTTTGACTTTTTCGTAAAAAGTACAGATAAAACAGCAATGCAACCGGAATTTTTAAAAGAGTGGCCACATGCATTAGGCAATCTGGTACTTGAGAGTAAAAACCTCTATAAATCAATAATGATGGGAGAAGTAGAGCAAAAATGCAAAAATTATTTTGACAGCTCAGAAGAATCTCTTCTTGAATCCTTCGGTATCAAGCTTAAAACATCTGATATTCCTTAACTGAACTAAGAGAAATTCAACACTCTTAAGAAATCAGTACTGCAAAACTTTTAACATATGCACGCAGTAAAATTAACATCAGTTAATAAATGCATCATTTTAGCAATAATTCAATTGAGAAACAAAAGTAACTGCGGTTGATTATGTACATTTTTGTCCTTTATTAACGAATGTTAATTAATCGCTATTAGCTATTGACATATGGGAATTTTTTGAAGTACTAGGTTTTTTACATGTTATCACTACAGTGATTTACATATAAGATCTATTGAAGTTTGCACACCACTCAAACACCGGAAAATATATATATATTGTTTCGTTTTTTCACCGAAGCGAACGTAGCAAAAATCAAGTTATCTGGATCGCTTCACTAGTAAAAAGATCCGAAAAATAACAAATGACAAAATGCAAAAGCAAGGTAACAGGAAACGTTATAGATAACGCTATTTTTGTTATATTCTCCGTTCACATTGTAACAATACCGGTGTTAACAAATACAAACAAAAGTTATGAATAAAATTTAAACAACAAAAGAACATGTTTATTTTGTAGTATCATTCAAAACTCAAAAAAAAAATCGAATTCTCAAATTCAAATGAACGTCGCTTGAAGCAGTCGTCGAATCTTTTCTGATATATAAAATTTTCATGAATCTCCTGAATTATAGCATATTTCGTAATTCTGGAATGATTTTACATTCACTACAGATACAATCAATCGTAGTGCGTCGATTTTCCGAAACTAAAGTTAAAAACTTATTTTTTTTACTGATTCTCAGCGAAGTAGTATATAGTGTGAATGGTTATCTTCTCAACGCGATTCAAAGTTTGTACACAAACAGTAAGGCAGCAGTAAGAGTGGATGGAGATTTGAGTGAATGGTTTGAAGTACGCAATGGTCTGCGACAGGGATGAACAATTTCTGAAAGGGAGCTGCAAAATAGTACCAGAGATTTGGAAGGGCCTTATTCAAACTTCGGAATGACCATTAGTGGCAAAAAACTCAAATTTTGCATGTGGGCAAATCTCGAAAGCCAATTCATTGCACACTGAATTGCAACTTGTTGGAACAAGTTTCCCAATTCAAATATTTGGGTTGCATCTTTTCGGAAGATGGCAAGTTTAATAAAGAGTTTGAACAGCGTAGGGTTAATGGAAATAAAGTAGTAGCCCATCTTAGATAACACGTTTTCAATAAACGTGAATTGAGTACAGAAACAAAGATGTTGATTCACGGGTCAATTTTCAGACCAACTTCGGAAGATGGCAAGTTGCATCTTTTCGGAAGATGGCAAGTTTAATAAAGAGTTTGAGCAGCGAATTCATGGGGTCAATCTTCATACCAACTATTCTATATGGTAGCGAGAGCTGGGTTGATTCTGAGAATTTGATTCATGATTTGGATTGCCTGATATGAAAGTGTTGAGAATGGTTTCGGGAGTCTCGCGCCACGATCAGTGGGAAAACAGATTCGGAAATGAGACGATTCGGGGAGATTAAAACTTCGATTCGGTAGGGGAAGAAGCAAGAAATTCCAGACTGAGATGGTTTGGTCATGTTAAACACATGGGAACTGAATCACTACCAAAACGGATTCTGTATATTGTTAATAGCGGTACAAATAATATTATTCAGTGATAATCAGACACGGAAAAGAATCAAAAAAGAGTGTATGCTCAAGCTATTCATATTCGATGAAAAGAAGCTTTAGTTTTTTTTTAAAACGCCTAATGGAAAACAGAATCCGAAATGAGACGATTCGGAGGGATTTTAACGTCGATTCGGTAGGAGAGCATGCAAGAAAATCCAGACTGAGGTGGTTTGGTCATGTAAAACGCATGGGCAAGGAGCGATTACCGAAACGGATTCTATTCGTCGAAGCTGATGGGCCGAAAGGTAGATGTAGAGCACGAAGACGTTATTTAGATTCGGTTAAATATGATTTGAATGCGAGGGGATATGAATGTTTTGATGAAACTCAAAACTTGGCTCTCGATCGGGGTTTGTGGAGAGGTATTTTTAGGGGTATATGAGGCATTTTGTTTCCTAAAACAGACCAGACGCTGAAAGGCAATGATGGTATATAAATGTTTGTGGTTTTTTATTTCTTCATGTTTTTAGAAGCTAGTTTTATGTATGTAAGACCATTTATTTTTGTTTAATTTTCAATCGACACAACAGACACAATGTATTTCTTCATTTTCGATCAAAAAATGAATATTCTCCAATATTTTTTTTAAATTTTCGATCTGATGCTTTTTGTTTCGATGAAATCTGTTCATCTTCACTTGCGATTGTTCACTATTGATATCATTATTTGTACCCAGTTCAGTGCTTTCGTCCTTCTAACATTATTTAATAACGAACTCATCCAGTTTTGCTGAATGTCCTACTGCGACACTGATCTAATAAAGATGTGTTTAGTTCCAACAATACTTGGACTTCTGAATCCCAATGTCCTATATTTTCTGTGCCTGTAGGCTTGTGCTGCCACTCGCGTGGACCATCGTCCATCTAGAAAAATCATCGAAAACTAAGCACAATCAATCGAGAAAGAGAAATTTCGCTTGAAAAACTCCAAATCATTTACCATTTTCAAAGGTCAAATATATTTTCAATAATCTAATAACACATATTATTGTCTATTTAAAAGTCATACAAAGCAATGTCAGAGATATGTTCAAAAACAGTACAATTATCAACGAAGCAGTGTTGATTCCGATCATTTGATGCAAATCCGGAGAAGGACACACTCAGCGGCGCATCTAAATCGTATCACTCAGGTTCATAATATAATGTGATTTGTTCAATAGGCATGCAGCGAGCATGCAAATGCCTGAACGCAGTCAAAAGTGAATGCATGTGAACTTGACCCGTAAAGTGAATGCGTTAACGGTTGTAGACATTGACTCATTCTCTGATTAAAAGTGTTGGAAAATAATATTTCCGTGATGATATTTACGTAATTTAGATGCTTATTCAAATTAACAATCAATTAAATCAAAGTCCTCGTTTGCTTCGGGTGATATTTCCTAAGACGTCAATGCAATCGGCTATTGAGTGAGTCCAATAGGTTCGCAGGAAAGCAGTTGATGAATCATGAAACAGCACCATTATTTGAATAATTTTAGCCTTCAAATGGGCGAGCATTGTACTTGTGTTTTATGTTAATGCAAATGTGTATGCTAAATATTTCTTAATGTATTCGGAACAGTTTTTCTGCTGAACGCTCGTGGCAAGGAATAATAAATTCCACAATAGAGAATTTTTACACGAATATTGTTTTCAACTATTGTAAATAACCTTCATTCTTTGCATGCTGCTGTTTCTCTGGCCGAGCTAGTGTTTTTCGCAAAGTTATGAGTATACAGACGTAAATTAAAAACATACGTACTTCTTGAGTATCTGAGCTCTCGAAAATAGTATAAATATAAAACATTCCACCCCAATGAGCCGGTATTGTTCGACATCGTCAGAAAAATGCGAGTTCTAAAAGCAGTTTTTTGTGTAATCACCATTTTATTTTGTAGCGTAAGTAGCCAATAGTTTAGAAATGTTATAAAGCAAAATCGTGGTTGTTTTTTGATGTTAACATAATTTTTTGTTTTATAATAAACTTAGTGTCATTTTGTGGCTGGCTCTCCAAATTCCAACCCAATGTTTACCAACAAATGTTCACAGATTGATAAGTGGGAAAGGATCTTAAAATTGTACAATGTTTGGACCGGAGCTGTGGGTCCAGCCACAGAGAAAAGTACCAAAATCAAACACAGAGGTACCAAAATAGCAATAGGCAGACTCCCCGAAGATTTAGGAAGTATGGAATCTATTCTTCATATTGCTGATGTCGCAATTCAAATCTGGGATAAGTGTTGCACCAAATTTGAACAAGCATATAGTACTACAAGAATAACAGCTGAAGCAAACCAATTGTTGCACTCATTAGAACCTTACAAGGATGCAGTTAAACGAAAAGTTGAACAGGACTTCGGACTTCTGTTCCCCTTTATTGATGAATTACTGAATAAATTGTCGCGTATCGCAGTGGGTTTTGACCTCTTCAAAAGTAAGACTGATATACAAGAATTAAAGCCGAGATTTTTGAGAGATTTGCCTCCGACATTAAGGAATCTGATACATAAAAGCAATGAGGTTTTTGTATCATTTATAACGGGAAACGTCGAACAAAAATGCTTCAAAGAGTTTAACAGTTTCAGAGAAACTCTTCAGCAATCCTTCGGTGTAAACCTTGAAACATACGATGTACCTCAACCGAGCTGTGAGCAAATCTCAGATCCAATAAATGCGCACTCCACTCCAGATGACTTTCCTGAATTGATGCCTTTAACTGAAGAAGATGAAGAAGTGTTGAGAAGCTTCATGGGTTCAAGCAGTGATTCATAAAATGTAATAGAAGTTGTAATGCGTACTACTCAAAAAAGTGAAATATAAATTTTCTAAAAAACAGCTTTGAAATAATTTAATCATTTCAACATCTGTAAATGTTTCTTAATGTATACGAGACAACTTATCAGCACAATGCCCGTTTCAAAAATGTAAAAATTAAACAATAAGGAATATTTAAATAAATATTGCTTTTTACTAAAAATTATTCATTCTTTTCATGCTGCTGTTTCTATGCAATCGTCAAGCTCGTGTATTCCGTTTTGTTATTATTGGGTGAACAAATGAATTTTAAAGGATTTACAAGAGATGATATACTAGCACTATATCGCATCGGGCAATCTTGTAACTATCTTCATGTCAAAGCATCATCATTACTCATCACTTTTCAGTATCTGTCATTTCACCGAAGTGTAAACAACATAGTTTTTGTGTGCCCCGAATATGTCTACTTTTGTTCCATCAAAACACAATTTGCGGGAAGGATTACTTCTTTGCTTTCATTTGAAGAAATCTGCAGCTGAAAGTCGTCGTGTGCTGCAGGAAGCTTATGGGGATCATGCTCCATCGATTTCCACTTGTGAGTACTGGTTTAGACGATTTAAAAGTGGTGATTTTGATACGAACGACAAAGAGCGTCCGGGAGGCCCACAAAAGTTTGAAGATGTTGAATTGGAGGAATTACTCGAGCAAGATTCATGTCAAACGCAAGAAGAACTTGCAGAATCATTGGGAGTTACTCAACAAGCTATTTCCAATCGCTTAAAAGCCTTGGGATTCATCCAAAAGGTAGGAAATTGGGTGCCGTACGATTTGAAGCCGAGAGACGTCGAACGGCGTTTTTGCATGTCTGAAATGCTGCTCGCTCGCCACAAAAAGAAGGCTTTTTTGCATCGGATCGTAACGCAAGATGAAAAATGGATTTATTACGACAATCCGAAACGTAAAAAAGCGTACGTGAAGCGCGGCCAACCCGGCCCATCGACGCCGAAGCCGAATATTCATGCGGCCAAGGTGATGCTCTGTATTTGGTGGGATCAGAAGGGTGTGCTGTTTTATGAGCTGCTAAAACCGGGTGAAACTATTACTGGGGAACGCTACCGACAACAACTCATCAAATTGAATGCAGCAATCAAGCAAAAACGGCCAGAATGGGCGACCAGACATGAGTCATTGATTTTCCATGTTGACAATGCTCGGCCACATCGAACTCAAGAGGTCAAAAATTATGTGAAAAATGTTGGATGGGAGCCGCTACCCCACCCGCCGTACAGCCCAGACCTGGCACCTTCTGACTACTATCTATTTCGATCCATGCAGAATGCCCTTGCCGGAATACGGTTCACTTCAATCGACGGTATCAAAAATTGGCTCGATTCGTTCTTTCGCTCAAAAGATGAGGACTGGTTTTGGCAAGGAATCCATAAATTGCCAAAAAGATGGGAAAATGTTGTGGCTTCAGATGGACAATACTTTGAATAAAATATATTGTACCAGCTTTTCAAAAAAAACTCTCTAAATTAGAAAAAAATCCTTTAAAATTTATTGGTTCACCCAATAGTATTCAGACGTGAATGAGGAATATTTAAATACCAATCATTTCACCCCGATCAGCCAGTTTTGTTCGAAATCCTCAGAAAAATGCGGGTTCTAAGAGCAGTTTTTGGTTCAATTGCCATTTTAATGTGTAACGTAAGTTGGCAATAATTTTTGAATTTTATTAAGCAAATCTTGGTTGTATTAAGAGGGATATACTTGAGTTTTTTTTTTATTTCTCCATTATAAATTTAATTAAATCAGTGTTATATTTTGTCGGACAAACTAAAATACGCGTCAATGTTAGCCCACCCATGTAATCCTTACCAAAAGTGGCGATTCATTTTAAAATCGTTCAATAAGATTAGAGGAGCTGTAGATCCAGCCACAAAGAAAATTAACAAAATCAAACACGAAGCTACCAGAGATATAATAAATAAACTCCCCAACGATATAGAAAATATGCATTCTATTCTTCAAAATACTGAGGTCGCCATTAATATCTGGAAAAAGTGTTGCACCAAATTTGAAGAAGCATATAGTACTACAATAATAACGACTGAAGCAAGAAAATTGATGCATTTATTAGGACCTTACAAGGATGAAATTAAAGAAAAAGTTGAACAAAACTTCGGACTTCTATTTTCGTTTCTAGAGGAATTACACAGTGAATTGGTTCGTGCTGACATAGCTTTTGACTACTTTGCAAAAAGTACAGATGAAAAAAAAATGCAACCGAAATTTTTAAAAGTTTGGCCACTCACAATACACAAGCTGGTACTTAAGAATAGAAATCTCTGTGAGTCGATAATATTGGGAGACGTCGAACAGGAATGCATTAATGATTTTAAAAGCTTCAAAGAAACTCTTCAGCAATGCTTCGGTGTCAAACTTGAAATATCTGATATACCTCAACCGAGCTATGAAAATTTGAATGATCCAATAAATTCGTACTTTACTCCAGAAGACCGCGCTGAAATGATGATTTTAACTGAAGAAGATATTGAAACGCTGAGGAGTGTCATGGGTTCAACCAGTGATTCATAAAATGTTGTCAAATTATTGTTTTATTCAGACCGCTCAAATGCCAGTAAATGAATATTGTTTCGTTTTTAGACGAAGAGAACGCAGCAAAAATAAAGTTTTCTGGATCGTTCCGTTTCATTAGTAAAAAGATCGAAACAAAAAAATCCTAAATTGATTAGCCAGGTAGCAGGAAACGTTATAGATAACGCTTTTTTTGTTATGATCTCCTTTCACATTGTAACAATACCGGTGAAAACTATGTAAACAAATACAAACAAAAGCTATAAATAAATTTTAAACATAAAAAAAAACATGTTTATTTGAATTCAGTTTTAATACTCTAAAAGAATCGAATCTCCAAATTTAATTTATTGTCCGAATTATGGGGAAATTCAAAATCATCTTAAATTCGGTTTAAATGTGCTATGTTTGTGAGTACTCAAGCGGTTACTATGAATCAACGCAGGCACCGACGTTCCCAAATGGTTGACAACAACAAAAACTGCCATCGTCTGTAGCGTTCATACCAGCCTCTAGATGCAGAATTGAATTTTGACACTAAGCTTGACAGCAGCGCACTCTGAACCAGTTGTGTATGGATGAAATACACACAACAAAAAATCTATCGCGTCCAACCGAACCGTGCTCTTTGAAGCATTTTAATCATTTCCGCTCTCCAGTGCCATCTATTAGACAGTAGTATTAATGTGATGTTTCATTCGTTTCAATCATTGAAATTTGACTTAATGAACACATATATCGCATATTTGGCATATACAGTGGAACCTCGATTATCCGGACTCCCATTAACCAGATCCTCTGTTAACCGGCGCACCTTGCCGAGCCGAATTTTTTTTTTCAGTTCTTTTTCAGTTTTATTTTATTTTGTTTCAATATTCCTCACTCTAACGAGCGAATAATGTCGCCGATTAACATTTTTATCAAGAGCGATTGTTTACCGCTGCTTCTTCGAAATTTCGTAATGCGGTGTGTTTATTTTTCTTTTGTTTACTAGTATGTATACAAAAACTCAATGCGAGGATTGAAAGCGAATTTGCAAGCGGCAATCGATCGTCAATAATTCTTAGAAACTGATTGCATGACTCTACAGTTATTAAATCATGTCGCGAGGTTTTTCGTACCGTTTCGGCGCGTGGTATAAATAGAATGTGGCACTCTCACTGGAATCGATTTTGTATGTGTTTTTTGTTATTGGCGATTTTATTCATTTAGTCGTGCAGTCAATTCAGTTCTAATTGTTATTTGAAGTGGTTGACATTCACATTACTTTTTGTTCCAATTCAAAATCGTACTAACATAACAATGGAGCGTGCATCATCTCCATCTGGTGCATCTTCATCTGGTACCAGGCGCCCAAGGAATGTATTGACGATAGAGAAAAAGTTGGAAATCATTGACGCATTAAATAAAGGCGCAACTGGCGCAGCATTAAGCCTTCAACATGGCATTCCACGACAAAACGTAAGTGACATAAAGAAGAAGCAGATGAAATACTAAAGTTTGCATCTCAAATGAAATCACTCGAAGGTCGTCCGAAAAAACCTCGATTATCCGGCGTTTTCGATTATCCGGCGAGGTGCTGGTCCCGTGCCATCCGGATAATCGAGGTTCCACTGTACCGCAAAGTTTTGCGCAATAATAATTTATTTGAAATATTTTGTTTTTTTACAAACAAACTGGTGTCAAAACAAGCCGCTATCGTGTTTACGTAATTTTCTTTACGTATGCAAAGCAGCGTGTAGAAAAGGCAATGAACATAAACGAAGAAGATAAAGTGAAGACGTGTAAAGAAATAAATTTTTTGAATGATATATTATATTCACTTCTTTTATTCACACTCGAACATTACTGAGCTGTCAATGCATAAGTGTGCATAAACAGTTTACTAAATACTCACATGAATGAATAAACCGTGACAGCCATAGCTTTAGGTTTATTCATTCATGTGGGTATTTATTGGGAGTACAAATTGAAAACCGCGCATTCGTTACTAACTTCATATCTATCATAGATGTCATTATTTTGACTTTGACAGCAATTGTATCTTAAAGAGGATAAAAAAATACATTGAAAACGATCTGTCAAACTTATCATTCAGTTGAATACACAAGTTTATTATTGCGTTGAAAATGTCGAGCTACGTGCCTACAAAACAGCATTTGCGGGAAGTTTTACTTCATTGGTTTAATCTGAAGAAAAATGCTTCCGAGAGTCATCGTTTGTTATGCGAAGCATATCCAGAATATGCTCCGTCGATTAGAACGTGCCAGGAGTGGTTTGCGTGGTTCAAAAGTGGTGATTTTGATGTGGAAGACAAAGAGCGTCCAGGCCAAGTGAAAAAGTTTGAAGACGAGGAGTTGGAAGCATTACTCGATGAAGACTCGTGTCAAACGCAAGAAAAACTTGCAAAATCATTGGGAGTGACACAACAATCCATCTCCTATCGTTTAAAAGCCATGGGAATGGTTCAAAAGCAAGGAAATTGGGTGCCATACGAATTGAAGCCGAGAGACATCGAACGCCGTTTTTTCACTTGTGAACAGCTGCTTCAAAGGCAAAAACGGAAGGGTTTTTTGCATCGTATTGTGACCGGTGATGAAAAGTGGATTCATTACGATAATCCGAAGCGAAAAAAATCGTATGGTTACCCCGGCCACGCATCAACATCGACGCCAAAGCCGAACATTCATGGCTCGAAGCTAATTCTGTGTATTCGGTGGGATCAGCTCGTCGTGATCTATTATGAGTTGTTGAAACCAAACGAAACCATCACAGGAGCATTGTACCGAACTCAATTGATGCGTTTGAGCCGAGCACTGAAGGAAAAACGGTCGGAAACGGTCGCAAGACACGATAAAGTTATTTTGCAACATGACAACGCTCGGCCACATGTTGCTCAGGTCGTTAAAACCTACTTGGAAACGCTTCGATGGGAAGTCCTACCCCACCCGCCGTATAGCCCAGACATTGCCCCTTCCGATTACCACCTCTTCCGATCAATGACACATGGCCTGGCTGAACAGCATTTCCATTCTTACGAGGAATGCAAAAAATGGGTCGATTCATGGATAGCCGAAAAAAGCACAGATTTCTTTCGACGCGGAATCCGTAATTTGCCAGAAAGATGGGAAAAAGTTGTGGCTAGCGATGGACAATACTTTGAATAATCAATTTGTAACCATTTTTCCATAATAAAGATCGAAATTTTGAAAAAAATGCGCGGTTTTCAATTTGTACTCCCAATAGTACACTGTTTATGCACATTAATGCATTGACATCTTAGTAATGTACGAGTGTGAATAAAAGACGTAATAGATTTTTTGAAGTGAACTTCTTCCTCTTCTTTAAACAATGACAGCAAAGATGCGGAGACCTTCAAATTCGTTGTTTGACATTTAATGCAATTCAAATTTAACGAATTTAAAGCGAATTTTAAGCTAACAAAAAATGGTGATAATGGAAGTAGTGGAAAATATTGTAAAAATCAAAAAATTAAATGCAAATTCTTGAATAAAGAATCGCCAAATGCACATCTCCCAGCTCTGCTTTCTTGAGAACTCTCTCTATCGGCCACATATTCATGTGCTTTTGTTATAATTTCGATGTCGTCGATATCTTCACGGGCTTCAACGGCATTCAATAAAACCATGTTACATTTCAAGAAAATATTCGTTGCATTTAATTTCTTAATTTGAACACTTTTTTTCAATATTTTCCTCGCTTAGAATTCGTTTAGAATAAGTTAAATTTGAATTGCATGAAATATCAAACAGCGATACACAGCATTATTGTCATTGTTTGAAGGAGGGGAAGGAGAATGTTGACAATTTGTCTGGCGAGGAGCTGTTCATAGTAGATTCACAAATGTTTTATTTCTTGAACAGAATATGTTGCTTTTAAATATATTATTTGTTGCATAAATTGCAAATCTCTGCACTCGCTTACGCAGATGACCTGGTACTGTCTGGAAATTCTGAAGGGGAGCTGCAAAATAGTATCAAAGATTTGGAAGATGCTCGTACGAACTTCGAAATGACCATTAGCGGTACAAAAACTCAAGTTATGCATGTGGGCAAAACTCGAAAGCCAATTCATTGCACACTGAATGGCAACTTCTTGGAACAAGTTTCCCAATTCAACTTTTCGGGTTGCATCTTTTCGGCAGGTAGCAAGTTTAATAAGGAGTTTGAGCAGCGAATTCATGGGTCAATCTTCTGACAAACTATTCTATATGGTAGCGAGAGCTGGGTTGATTCTGAGAATTTGATTCATGATTTGGAAGTGCCTGATATGAAAGTGTTGAGAATGGTTTCGGGAGTCTCGCGCCACGATCAGTCGGAAAACAGAATCCGAACTGAGACGATTCGGGAGGATTGAAACGTCGATTCGGTAGGAGTGGGAGCAAGAAGATCCAGACTGAGATGGCTTGTCCATGTTAAACGCATGGGAGAAGAGCGATTACCGAAAAGGATCATGTTCGTAGACGTTATTTAGATTCGGTTAAAATATGATTTGAATGTGAGGGGATATGAATGGTGTGATGAAACTCAAACCGTGGCTCTCCCCCGTGTGGGGGCTTCTAGAGAGTTATTGGGAGTGTACGAGGCTGATTGTTTCTCAAAACAGACCAGAGAAAGGCATGAATAGTCTAGAAAGGCTTGTTGTTGTTGTGTTTGTATATCTACTCTGAATTATTCAATATTTTTCAAAATTTAAATATAACAGATTAGAAAAATGTCGAAACGTTTATTTAAATTATTTTGGTAGAGATATCGCGGCCCATCGATACTCACCATCACTGTAAATAATAAATTCCACAATGTAATTTTTTTATACTAATAGGTGTTTCGGAAAGCTCGGTCCGTTTTCAATAGATGGATCCAGTAGCTATATAGTTATTAAAATGATGGTGGAATGTTGTTGTATTAAGAAGGTTAGACATCTGTCAACAATAATCAGTCAAGAGAAGTTTACATTTCGTACAGTAACAAACTTTGTTTTTCTAACAAAAATGGCAAAATACAAACCAAATAAACAGCATTTGCGCGAAGTTTTATTATTCTATTTTAATGGTGGTAAAAGTGCAGCGGAAGCACATAGAAATATTGTGGAAGTTTATGGTGAAATAGCTCCAACCGATAAGTCATGCAGAATATGGTATCGGCGCTTCAAACAAGGTGATTCTGATGTTGAAGACAGAGAACGATCGGGACGGCCAAAAAAGTTTGAAGATGCAGAATTGCAAGCATTATTGGATGAAGACTCAACTCAAACATTGAAACAATTGGCAGAAACATTGGAAGTTTTCCAATCCACCGTTTCTGAACGTTTACATGCATTGGGAAAGATCCAAAAAGTAGGAAAATGGGTGCCTTATCAATTGAAAGAAAGAGACATCGAAAGACGAAAAACCATCTGCGAAATTTTGCTTGATCGGTTCAAATTAAAGTCGTTTTTACATCGAATTGTTACTGGCGATGAAAAGTGGATCTATTTCGACAATCCCAAGCGCAAAAAATCATGGAAAGACCCAGGCCAACCATCAACATCACAACCAGTACGCAATATTCATGGGAAGAAGACTTTGCTGTGCATTTGGTGGAATCAGAGAGGACCTGTGCATTATGAGTTGCTAAAACCTGGTGAAACGATTACTGCTGATCGCTACCGACAACAATTAATCAAATTGAACCAAGCATTGAAGCGAAAACGACCAGAATGGGGTGATCGAACACACAAAGTGATTTTGCTTCATGACAATGCTCGGCCTCATATTGCACAACCGGTGAAAAACTATTTGAAAAACATCAAATGGGACGTACTACCCCACGCGCCGTATTCACCAGACCTTGCTCCATCAGACTACTACTTATTCCGATCGATGCAGCACGGACTTTCCGAACAACACTTCACTTCGTACGAAGCAGTGAAAAATTGGCTTGATGGATGGTTAGCCTCAAAAGATGAGAAGTGGTACTGGGACGGAATTCATGAATTGCCAAAAAAAATGGGAAAAAGTCCTAGCTAACGATGGCAAATACTTTGATTATTGAATTCATTCATTTTGTTATTTAAATAAATGTGTAAAAAACACAAAAAAACGGACCGAACTTTCCGAAACACCTATTAATATTGCCTCTTACTATGAATTCTTCGTTCAGTCTACGTGGCTGCTACTGTGCAGTTTGAGCTCGTGCATTCCGTTTATTTATTATTATTATTAAAGGTCTGCATATGTGAATGGAAAACAAACGTACTTTTTCTGTATCTGAGCTCTCGAGAATAGTATAAATATCAATCATTTCACCCCAATGAGCCAGTATTGTTCGACATCCCCAGGAAAATGCGAGTTCTAAGAGCAGTTTTTGGTGTAATCGCCATTTTAATATGTATCGTAAGTGGCCAATATTTTTGAAATTAAATTAAACAAAATCTTGGTTATATTTGGAATGACGTTTACATGATTTTTTTTATTTTTTCACGATAAATTAAGTGTTATATTGTGTCGGGCTATAAGCGTATCGACCAAATGTTTACCAACGATTGTTCGCCTCAGCGAAAGTGGCGAGGTATCGCTAAGGCGTATAATAAGGTTCGAGAAGCTGTAAATCCAGCCACAGTGAAAATTAACAATATCAAACACGAAGGTACTAAAATTGCAATAATCAATCTCCTCAACGATGTAGAAAATATGAAATATATTCTTCGAAATGCTGAAGTCACCATTAAAATCTGGGATAAGTGTTGCACCAAATTTGAACAAGCATATAGTACTACAAGAATAACAGCTGAAGCAAACCAATTGTTGCACTCATTAGAACCTTACACAGATGCAGTTAAAGAAAATATTGAACAAAACTTCGGACTTCTGTTTCCGTTTCTAGAGGAATTACACAGTGAATTGGTTCGTGCTGCCATAGCTTTTGACTACTTTGCAAAAAGTACAGATGAAAAAAAAATGCAACCGACATTTTTGAAAGAGTGGCCGACTACATTACAAAATCTGGCACTTTTAAGTAGAAATCTTCATGAGTCGATAATATTGCAAGATGTCCAACAAAAATGCATTAATGAGTTTAACAGTTTCAAAGAAACTCTTCAGCAATCCTTCGGTGTCAAACTAAGAACGTCTGATATACCTCAACTGAGCTATGACCAATTCAATGATCCAATAAATGCGCACTCCACTCCAGAGGACATTCCTGAATTGATGCCTTTAACTGAAGATGATTTTGAAGAGCTTAGGAACTTCATGGAGAACAACTAGTAATTCATAAAATGTTGTAGATGCCAGTAAATGTATATTGTTGCGTTTTATCACCGAAAAGAACATAACAAAAGTAAATTTTTCTGAATCGTTCCGTTTCGTAAGTTAAAAGACCGAAACGAAAAAAAACCTAAATTGATGAGCAAGGTAACAGGAAACGATATTGATAACGCTATTTTTGTTATGATCTCTGTTCACTCAGGCGAAAAATATGTAAAAAAATACAAAATAAATCTATAAATAAAATTTAAACTATAAAAATATGTTTTTTATTTGAAACCATTTTTAAAACTACAATTTTTTTTTTTTTTTGAGAATTGGGTAGAAATTCACTCAAACTAAGAAGCAATAAGATCAAAAACTTCAAAAATGAATGGACCAATTTTTTCACAATTTTATTACTTTTTTTCAGTAGTATTTTATTTTTTTTTCGATTGAAAATAATGAATATGTCTAGGGGGATATGGCTCTCACGAATGCATTGCAGAAACTTTGAATTTTTCCATATGTTCTGTAGATTTGCGGATATTTTCAATCCGATAAGTAGAAGTATTTGCGAACGCTCATCTGTGCTGATGTCAATTCGAATGATTAAATGAATGCCTGAGAAAAATAACGACTCAAATCTTTCCAACATGGAAGTCTGAAGCGTAGAAAAGATACACGTATTACTGAAACTGAGAATAAAACTTGTCAATATCACAACTGAAAAAAAAGATTCACAAGAATGAAACATCCGAGAAGATCATTTGAATATTTTTCAAGTTTCAGTTTTTCGTAATCAGTATTCAAGTTTCATTTCAATGTGACTTTTTGTGAATTTTTTTTTTTCAGTTGTGATATTGAAAAGTTTTATTCTCAGTTTCAGCAATGCGTGTATCTTTTCTACGTTTCAGACTTCCATGTTGGAAAGATTTGAGTCGTTATTTTTCTCAGGCATTCAAATGTAATATTATGTATCCTGTGGGAATGCATAATGGCGCATACGTTTGAATCTTCCACATAATACATTTGACAGTTGTTGATACTTTTGATTGAGGTTTTTGTTTATAATTGATTATAATATGGCTGCAATTTCAAAAGGGCGTGATTAATTTTTGTGTCTAAATTCACGGGAAATTTTTCTTCGAGTGCTCGTTTTAAATTGTCAAATACGAATTCTGACAACATCCTACATATACTTAACTGTCAAAAGTGAAGAGTGATTAGAATTTTCGAATTTGTTTGACGCAAATTTTTCGTTGGCACAAGTCGCTTTTGGGAAATGTTTTGCGTCGCAAAGCAGTGTCCAAGTGCAAGTTAGATACACACACCGAACACGTTAGCAGATGGGCATGCGTTCGGTTATGTGATGAATCTGAAACGACTTGTGCAAACGAAAAATGTGCGCCAAACAAATTTACAAATTCTATACTCTGAAAGTAGATGACGCATATTCGTATGACCTTGAGCTCTATATACATTACTGCGGGTGTGTGAGCGAATGTTTTTTGAGAAGCAAATGAAATAATTTCAAACGCAATACATCAATCCACCGATCAATATATATTTGGACCGGACAATGATTCTGGCGTTGGAAATGAAATCGATAATATCTCATATGAATATGATACGGAACCCGAAGCCAAGCAAACATCAACATTTCTCCATGAATATTCAAAAAATATTAAATAAATTTTACTTTCAAATGAAAATACAAATCATATTTATGAATTGAGCATTCATTTGGTTAAAAAGTACACACAATTTTTTTTAATTTATTTGAATGAAGTTCCTAACAATCGAAGTGATGTGCTGGAATTAGCACCGAATTTCGTTTGACTAGTCAAAGAAAATCTAGTACGTTTAAGTGATGAAAATAGCATTGTACGATGACATGCCCGTCACGCAGGTTAAAGTCGATCTCTCAGACTATTGCTTCGAAATCAACCTTTTTTTCATTTTTTCAACGTACATTAAATTCACATTGTGAGATAATATAGTGAGTCCGTGCACATATCAATACTTGTTGAAATTTGAGTTTTTTTCGTTGCATTTTTTTCGATAATTTTGGACATGATGTTTGTAATATTGAACTGATACAAGTATTCAACATCTCTTATTTTGACAGGTGAAATAGACAAATGCCTGAAAAAGATCACAAAAGGAGTTGATAGATTCGATATTTTGGTGAAAACCATTATTTCTACTAATACTAACCAAAAGGAGAAATATGAAGCCGATCTATAGACAACATTCAATGAGCTTCAAGAATTGGGTGAGAAGATTAAATCATGGATCGCTAGCGCTGAAATCGAAGATAAAAGTTCTCTACTTAAAAAACAGAACTTCATCGAAATGGTAGGCAAATTTTTTTTTGTGTCAAGAAAACTTTCATTTTCAGTGGCATCATGTTCCAACTTCATGGTTATTATTTTCCTTCTCTGTGTCATCAACAGAAAATAAAAAGTTTTGTGGATCGAGAAACAAAAATGGAGGACTTCCCAAAAGAAAGTCTAAGCGCTGAACAAAAACTAGATCCAGAGCAACGAAATGAGGTGTGGCAGTCTCTCAACGATAAGATCAAATCGCTTGAAGACGAACTAGCCAATGTTTTAGCGGATCAAAAAAGGCGAACAAAATAACTAAAACTTGCTAAAAAACTTAATAAACAGATCAACGAATTGAATTTTTTGAGAGAGGATTTTAAACCAGAAACTGGTGGGAATAACAGCAACAACACTGACGACATCGTTGCATCAACCTCATTAAGATTCACTGAAAATAAAGTCAACAGCGATAACCTGACCATTAGAAGCGAAATAACAGTAAGTCAAACACACGATCCCTTCATTTTGCTTAAAAAACTGTACACTGTTCTGAGTAGTTTAAATATCAATTTCATTCTCTTATACTTTAACCTCGCACAGAATAAGGCGGGGTGCTCAACTTAAATTGCGTCGTCTGCACAATCGACGGCCTCAACAAACACGGGAATCATGTACAACGACAAGTACGGTCAGTAACAACCTCTTTGCAACATCAACAACATTTAAAAAATATTCTTTTGCTTCCCTTTTTCAGCAATCTCTGAATACAATGCTTGTAGCCCAATACAAAAATACAATCTGGGCTCCGGATTTTATGAGATATTCGAGTGCAATAGTTGATATTTTCATTAAAGAATCGTATGGAGATGTATACGTATGCTTGTATGACGAATCTACAGAGAAATTAATTGAGAGAAGATTAATACATAGTAGGCGTCACTAAATATAAACAATATAAGAACAAACAAAAACAAGTTAAATACTATTTAAATGGAGTCAAAGTTTTGAAATTTGCAAATAAGGATGCTGCCGATAAATTTTTAAGTATTGTCAAAATGGTAAGAATCATATATCCTGATTTTTTTTTGTAAAACCAACTTTATTTTTTTTGTCAATCGATTGTTTGAATCCATACAGATAAAAAAGGAACTTTATCGTCGACATAAAGAATTTAACCTGAAAAGAATCGTATATAATGAAACTGAATCACGGGCTAAGACTGTAAATGAGCGCGTTGATTCGATTGCACAGACATTTACTTCGATTGCTCAGACATTTGATGAAATAATTATCGAGATAAGAAGTTTGGTTGCCTTGCCACAACCCAGATAAAACAAATAAATGTATACACATTCATCATTCCATCTTTTTCATTTTCTCATTTTTTTCCAAATCAAAATTTTCATTTGTATCCATTATAAATAATAAATACATAATCTATGATATCCGCAGTCTTAGAATAAGAATCATAATATTAAATTTTCTGTTTTTTTGAACGTAAATATTTTGTTTAGCTCCTTTTGTTTGTTTTCATATTTATCATAAAGGATATAATTTTTTCGATTGATAAACTAATCTTTTTTTTACATTTATTTTCTACTAATAGGTGTACGAGAAGAGGTTAAATCCACAGAAAAAAAAAAAATAATACGAAAGAGAACTTTTAATAAACAGCTCATATATATTTACGTAATAACAATTGCAGTCATCATCATCATCAAAAGATCGAGTCCGTCAATCGAACAACGGATATTCAGGTTAAAAAAGGTGGACGCAATTGAATAGCATAACATAGTGTGGACGGTGAAAATGAAATCAAATTTTTTTATTTTTTTCTAAATAAATGAATACATTTTTTATCAAAGTGAACAAATAGAAAGAACAGCAATACCAAATACATGTCCAGAAGTATCGAAAAATCCATTTAAAATTGCATCTAATCGAACAATAGGGTAAAATCAAATTCGACAGTATACAAATTGAACTCTATTATTTTCATCAAATGGGCAATTAATTTCCTCCTCATGATTAACATCGTCGATATTAAAGTCATCAAACAGCAAATGATTGTTAAATTGAAAAATACACATTTTCCGAAATTATCAAAGAAGCAATAGTTATCAGAGCATTAGCACATGCACACAAACGAGCACATCTTTTATGTGCATGCATATGAACACAAATGTGCAATTGGTGTGCTCCGTTTTGTGCTACCATGCGCACGTCCCGTGCATGGGTCCGTATCGATTGTAAGCGGAATGCGCTATGCGACTTGTGGAAGTGAAGCGTGGCGCATTGTTTCATTGCGGTAGGTTGGTGCCGCACGCACCGTGTTTGTGGTAGCCGGAGCACATTTTAAAGAATATGCATGCAAATGCACATATGCAGACTATGTGCTTTTTGCACATAGACTACGACCTCTGATAGTTATAAGCAACTGACTTGGTGAAAGTACAATATAAGAATTTTTTCAATGTAATATTTTCTTTAGCTCTTTGCAAAACAAAACAAAATATAAAATAAATATTGTATTAAAAAAAACCCACACTGCCATACGCATTCTATTCTTATCGCTTAAGCAATACACCTTCATCACTTGTTCATTATCGCTTTCAATCAAACCGATTTAGATGCTGCATTCCACAGCTATTGCTTGTTTCATCACTTTCTATTGTTTTGTGAACTTGGTTTGCACCAATTTCATTTTGACAACGATTAACGTACTCTTTATTTTACCTTTTTTTCCTTTTCCGCACACACCACTGTGTGTGGTAAAAGTATTGCGATCGGTCCAAAAAATTCAAAACGCTCGGAATAAGTTTTCTATGCGTTTTGAACCTAGAAAAAACGATTGCAACCATTCCCGGAGCAATTTTTTGTCCGTGTGTGGTACGTTGTCCGTTGTCCGTTGTCCGTTGTACGTTGTACGTTGTCCGTTGTACGCAAAAATTTGTTCACACGCTTACTCAAAAAATTGATTTTAGAATTGATCCTAAATTTACACACACATTGGTCTTCATTAGGAATAGAAACCTATTAATTTTCAGCTAAATCGGATAATTTTTTCGGGTAGCTCTAGTGGAGTGGAATCAAAAAATGGGCTGTTTTTCAATATAATTACGAAAAATTTGTATGGGGACTATGACTATTTCGCATTGTATCATTATGAAACTTTCAGAATATAATTTTTTTTTTTATGAAAAAAATGAATCATGCAAAATTTCAAGTCATTCTGACTAGATTTAGGACTACCTCCCCTGCAAAATTTCGGATTTTTTGAGTCTTTTCGGGGTCAAAACTGCAAAATTGTATGGCGGCTATCTTAAGTTCACATTGTTTCCTATTGGAACTGTCAGAATATTATTTTCTATGTTTTTCAAGTCATTCTGATGAGATTTAAGACCAGCTCCCTCACAAAATTTTCAATTTTTGGGGTAAATATTCAAATCAATAAATTGGATGAAGTATTTGTGATTTTCTAATCTGTGTTTTTTTCATCAGTTTGAATGCTCATGCTGTTACCGAAAGTTATACTGCTATACATAACATAAATGTAGAACCATATCTATCGTTGGCATGAATTGAAAGTTCACATCAGAGTGAACTAATTCGTAATTGTTATTACCAATTCAAAAATAGAGAACGTTTAAGTAAGAATAAGGAACTGAGATGTTTATATGTTTTTATATTAAAATTGAAATTTAAATCACATGATGTGTAATGACTTGAAATTCGATCTCATCGTAATGACTTGAAATTCGATCTCATCGTAATGACTTGAAATTTTCTGTAATTTATTCTCAAAGTTGCATGATGATTCGATAAGAAATAAACATAAATCCAATACAAATGCGTAGCAATCAATGAAAAATGCGTCAGCCCGAACAATTTCGGGAAATGTGCGGAAAAGTTAGTTTTACGTACGTAAGACCATTTATTTTATTTGTACATTTTGTGTTGATATGATACATCAACACATATCGTGAGTGTGTGTGTGTGTGAGAGAGAGGAAGAGAGAAAAAGAGGGAGTGTGTGAGAGTGAGGTGTGAGAGGAGAGGTGAGAAATGGCGGTTCAATTACAATTTCAATATCAAAATTATTTCAAGGTCAATTTTAAAAAAAATTGATAACAAAGATGTAATTAAACCGCCATTTCAATATAACTTTTTTTCTGTTTGTATAGTTTCATTGATAGTGGATATGGAGGAATCCACAACCTCATAATTTAGTTTGGAAGTAGAAATTGTTTGCAAAAAAATTAGTCTTTCATGGTTGAAGCTTGTGAGGTGTACTCACTCACACTATTTTTAATTAGCTTTTCGGTTATACATTAAATTATATTGTTTTTCTCTGTGGTTTCATATAATGAAATCTATCTCGCCTTCTTTGATCAAATGGTGTAAACAAAAAATTCAAACCGAAAATGACTATGATTTTTATAAAAAATAAATACATTTTAAAATTAAAGTTGTGAACCATTGTTCAAATTTTCTACATGAAAAAAAAATTAATACAATTCATGTGAAACATGCTAAGGAGACAAATATTTACTATAAATTTCAACTGATTTCGATTTATAAACAGTTCTGTTCTGTTCCTTTTTTTTCAAAGTTGTTTTTTTTTTCATTCAAAACAATGTGTATCATCAAATCTATAGATATCAGATAGATGTCGATTTGAGTTAGGAATTTTTTTTTTTTGTAGGCAATTAAAAATGTAAATTATTTATTATAATTGAACAAATTTGTTATTCAATAAACATGAAATAATAAAAACACATGTGTATTTATTGTATTTGATATGTGTATTGTTTGACAAACTCCAAATAAATGGATAAAGTATGCTCTTTGGTTGTATGAAACCAATTTTTTCAACATGTCATTTAAAGTATCGAATATAAAATAATCCAACGCAAAATTCAGCTCATCCAGATCTGAAATAGGGTCGAAATCCCAATCATCATCAACATCGAAAGTTAATATATTTTAACATGATCGAAAGACCACATCGATCGAGTAAATGCTGCATCTGCATTTTTATCTTGAGTAATAAAGCGTTGATGGCAATTTGATGAAGTAAATCTGAAGCATTTAAATAATCAGCAATTCTAACCATTTTAAAAATTTCGCAATGGGTTAAAGTTGATCAGTAATATACATTTCCAATACACTTCAATAACATTTTTAAATCATAAATGTTAATATTCTTCAACACTATTTAACTTTGATCACTTTCTGTATCACATATGTTCATCACAAATGAAAAGCGAAATCTGGGTTCACATTATGTCTCATATCGTATTTTATTTTTTACTTTTTTTTCCAAGACGTCCAAAAAACAAACAAAATAAACAATTTTACATTACAAACGGCAAAAAACGAGATTTATTATTTACAATAAATTGTTAATTTAAATCAGAAGGATATTGATATGCGGCGCTAACAAATTCGACAAGTATGCAGCCAGTTTTTGGATCGATGATTTCTGAAATATTTAAATAATAATATTAAAAAAAAATATTTTATTCTTTTCCGTTGACAGTTTGAAATGCGAAATTGTTCTTTGAAAAAAAGAAGAGTTTAAAGAAATAAGATGAAGAACTTGACGCATAATTTGGAATGAGATTTTCACATTTGTCAGGGAATAATATTGGAATAATTATTACTTATTCCAATCTTATTCATTGAGTAAGATTGAATAAGGAATAATAATTCCTTCATAAAAATGAATGAGGAATAAGATTTCTTATTACTTTATTTTATTCGTCCCGGCTATAGGGAGAAGCAACAAAAATGACATAATTTTTCGTATGATATATCTAAATAAATAAAAATATGCTTCATCCATCATTAACGTGAATAAAAATTGAAAAACATTGTTTTCACATAAATGGTGATTTTTTAGCGACTTTCTTTTTGGCGGCACTGTTTTTCACAGATCACGCGTGATTCGTGTCTTGTGTCATTGTCAATCTTGTTCAGTTTGGTCTATAATTTAACCATGAATCGACTTACAAACGGACAGCGCTTGCAAATTATTGAATTTTATTATCAAAATTTATGTTCGGTTAAGAGGGTGTATCGTGCGCTTCTTCCATTTTATGGTCAGTTTGGTCGACCTTCTGAGGCGGCTATTCGCAATCTTGTGAATAAGTTTCGAACCCAATTTACTTTATTGGACCTTAAGCCACCAACACGTATTCGTAGAGTGCGTACAGAGGAGAATATTGCAGCTGTATCAGCCAGTATTGCTGATGACCGTGAATTATCGATTCGGCGCCGTTCGCAGCAATTGTGCCTCTGTTACTCCACTACGTGGAAAATTTTGGCCCGATCAGTTGGCCGCCGAGATCTTGTGATTTGACACCGTTAGAATATTTTTGTGGGGCTACACGAAGGCTCATGTTTATAGCGACAAGCCTGCTACGATTGACGCTCTCGAGCACAATATTCATGAATTTATTCGTGAGATACCGGCCGATATGTTGGAGAGAGTGTGCCAAAATTGGACCCAACGGATGAGCCATTTACGGCGCAGTCGCGGCCAACATCTACATGAAATTATCTTCAAACATTAAATTATATGGACCGTTCTATCGATTCAAATAAAGACTTCATGCATTTTTCTTAATTTTCTGTGTTTTTTTTTTTCAAAAAAAAGTTCGAAAGCTGTTAAAAAATCACCCTTTATAAATAAAATCATTCAAAACAAATTTTAGTTTCAACGTGCATCAAGAAGCATCGAGTATTCTTTGTTACGAAAATTTGTTTTGAATCTCTTTGGTACAAACTTGTGAATAGTTTCGTTTCTGTACTTAGCTTCTAGGAGGATATCTTTCCGCCTAACTGATTCATATGTGATATCAGTAGTGTATTATTGCCGGTTCTTGGCAAACCGGTTTATAACTCCACCCACTTTTCCATATGTGTGAAAACAAGTTTTCATACTCTCTCTTTCTTTCTCCCTCTCTCTCTCTCTCTCGCTCTCTCTCTTTCTCTTTCTCTCTTTCTCATTATCATACAAGCAATAGAAATAGAGTTGATTGTGATATTCGAATAATGAAATGAAAAGAAATAAATGGTCTTACGTACGTAAAACTATCTTTTCCGCACATTTCCCGAAATTGTTCGGGCTTACGCATTTTTCCTAGGGGTTTTTATCTGTTCGCGAATGCACTATATTCGCTTAGATACTAGGGCATTTGCAATGGCAAAGACCAATCTGAAGCATTTGTATGCAATTCGAATAATTCGTATACTCAAACAAATCAAATACTTCGTATTTCTTGCGAATTGTGCGAATTCCTATACAAATGTTGAATGGCAGCTAGCGCCAACATCATGCAAACTGTCATACACTGTCGATGACAAAGATTGGATTCATATTAGTTGTAGTGGTCATTCCGTTGCATTGCACCATGCAATGCCGTAAATATTTCCAAAAATTAGAGAAATCAATTGGTCCTAAAATTCCAGACTACATAATAAATATTTTAATAGATGCAGGTTATTATGAAACGTCAAACAGATATTTATCATTTGCACTCATACACTGCTAATTTGTACCGTATACGAGGAATTCGCATAGAATTCGCTCATTCGGAACAAATTTGCAATAGAACTCTCAAAACCTATGGATTCGGTTGACATAAAAACCCCTAGCATTTTTCATTGATTGCTACGCATTTGTATTGGATTTATGTTTATTTTTTATCGAATCATCATGCAACTTTGAGAATAAATCACAGAAAATTTGAAGTCATTACGATGAGATCGAATTTCAAGTCGTTAGACATCATATAATTTAAACTTAAAATATAATAAAAAACGAATAAACATCTCTGTTTCTAATTTTTACTTCAACAAACGCTTCTTCGCTAGTTTTGAATTGGTAATAACAATTACGAATTAGTTCACTCTGATGTGAACTTTCAATTCATGCCAACGATAGATATGGTTCTACATTTATGTTATGTATAACAGTATAACTTTCGGTAACAGCATGAGCATTCAAACTGATGAAAAAGCACAGATTAGAAAATCACAAATACTTCATCCAATTTATTGATTTGAATATTGACCCCGAAAATTGAAAATTTTGTGAGGGAGCTGGTCTTAAATCTCATCAAAATGACTTGAAAAACATAGAAAATAATATTCTGACAGTTCCAATAGGAAACAATGTGAACTTAAGATAGCCGTCATACAATTTTTCAGTTTTGACCCCGAAAAGACTCCAAAAATCCGAAATTTTGCAGGGGAGGTAGTCCTAAATCTAGTCGGAATGACTTGAAATTTTGCATGACTCATTTTATTCATTAAAAAATAATATATTTAAAGTTTCAATTCGTTACAATGTGAACTTGAGATAGTCGCCATACAAATTTTTCGTTTCGAGCCCGAGAAGACCCCGAAAATCGAAAATTTTACAGGGGAGGTATCCCTGAATCTCATTGGAATGACTTGAAATTTTGCATACCTCATTTTTTTTATTAAACAAATAATATTCTGAAAGTTTCATAATGATACAATGCAAAATAGTCATAGTCCCCATACAAATTTTTCGTAATTATATTGAAAAACAGCCCATTTTTTGATTCCACTCCACTAGAGCTACCCGAAAAAATTATCCGATTAGGCTGAAAATTATTAGGTTTCTATTCCTAATGAAGACCAATGTGTGTGTAAATTTTTGTTCAATTCTAAAATCAATTTTTTGAGTTATCGTGTTAACAAATATTTGCGTACAACGTACAACGCACAACGGAAAAGGTACCACACACGGACAAAAAATTGCTCCGGAAATGGTTGCAATCGTTTTTTCTAGGTTCAAAACGCATAGAAAACTTATTCCGAGCGTTTTGAAATTTTGGGACCGATCGCAATACTTTTACCACACACAGTGGTGTGTGCGAAAAAGTAAAAAAATCGTATGCTAGTGGGAATCGAACTCGGGCTACCACTGTTTTCCAAAAAACAAATGCTCTTACCGCTGAGCTACATCAGTCTTTACTAATTTTATGAAAAAAGTTGGTATTTATGCGTTTCTGTACTTATTATTTCCATATGAATGCAAAACAGGTTTTGTTTTGTTTAATCAATCTCTCTCTCTCTCTCTCTCTCTCTCTCTCTCTTTCTCTCTCTCTCTCTGTGCGTGTCAAGTAGATACATATGGCAACGGAAATGCTTGTCATACGTTTTCATCTCTGTTTTTATATATTTTCTTTATATATACAGTACCGGTCAAAAGTATGGAAACCCTTAAGAAAAAGGCAATTTTTCATGTTTACTGCCCTTTTTAGCAGACTAAAACTATTTTATTCGGTCTTATTTATACACTAAGTGTAATTGCAATGTTTTCTGAATAATTTTTGTGAATTTTATCAAAATTCAATTATTACTTTGTGATATTTTCAATGTTTGTTTTAATGAAGATAATTCACGTTAATTTTGAAAAACACAATTGTTATTTCCATCAATCAAATTCGCGCGTGTTTTTCATATTTGTGGTGACATTTATACTTTTGTTAGATACTTCTGTGTTCGTGATGACATTTCTTCTTTGTATTAGAACACACAGTCCAATATGTAACGGTAAATTCGGCCACTTTGACACTTGTTGCGAAATAGTGCATTTGTCTGTCATTATGTTTCAGATTTTGAGTATTGCACATTATTTCATCAACACAAAGCGAACAAAATGGTCAAAAATAAAGAATCATCGAGAGAAAAACGATCAAACGTGGTTATTTTGCATAAAATTGCAAATCTTACAACGAAATCGCCAAAATATTGAAAATTTTCAAAGGAACTGTCTCAAAAACGTTGAAACGAAACCGCGAAACGGGCTCAAATGTCAACAAGAAACGATCTGGTAGACCCCGGAAAACATCAAAAAGAGACGATGACAAAATACTAACCATCAGTAATGCAAACCGATTCGAAACTGCGCCAAATATCAGAGCCAAAATCAATGAAAGACTGCCTTCGCCAATTTCGGTGTCAACTTTCCAAAGACGGCTGCGAGAAAAGGGAATGTTTGGGAGAATTGCGGTGAAAAAACCACTTTTGCGACTACCAAACAAAAAAAAGAGACTGGAATTCGCTATTCGACACAAAGATTGGACCGTTGATGACTGGAAAACAGTGTTATGGTCGGATGAATAAAATTCGAAATTTTCGGTAGCCATCGTCGCCAACATGTTCGTCGAAAGGACAAAGAAAGATACAATGCCAAATGTATTGCACCCACAGTCAAACACGGTGGCGGATCAGTAATAGTTTGGGGCTGTTTCAGCTACGAAGGAGTTGGCGAGCTCAAGACTACCATCGAATCCTTCAAAACAGTGCAATCCCATCTGGCATTGGTCTCATCGACCCGAAACACACATCGAAGCTGTGTTCAGCCTATTTAAATAAAAAAGAAGAAGAAGGAGTGCTAGGAAATGTGATTTGGCCCCCCCAATCTCCGGACGTCAACCCCATAGAACTTCTTTGGGATGAATTGAAGCGTCGAGTCCGAGATTTGAAACCAACCAGCCAAATTTCAATGTGGAATTGCCTGAACGAGGTGTGGAACAATCTTCAAGCTGAAACACTTCAAAAACTTGTGCGTAGAATGCCCAAAATTTGTGCCGCTCTCATCAAAGCAAAAGGTGGACATTTCGACGAAAGTAAGCTGGTCTGACTTCATCGCATTCGTACTTCTTTATCGCTCACAATAATAATTGAATTCTGATAAAATTCATACAAATTATTCAGAAAACATTGCAATTACACTTAGTGTATAAATAAGACCGAATAAAATAGTTTTAGTCTGCTAAAAAGGGCAGCAAACATGAAAAATTGCTTTTTTCTTAAGGATTTCCATACCTTTGACCGGTACTGTACATAAAAAGCATCAGCTTAAAAATTGTCGATCGCTGTATGTTTTTTTTTGGGTCAATGCAAATGTGTATGCTAAATTTTTCTTAAAGAATGTGGAACAGTCTTTCTGCTGAACGCTCGTGACAAAAAATAATAAATTCTACAATGAGGAATTTTTACACGAATATTGCTTTCAAATAAATAACCTTCATCCTTTTCATGCAGCTGTTTCTATTCAGTCGCTGACCTCGTGTTTTGAATTTTCCACACACCAACGTGTGTATTAAAAGTATTGCGATCGGACCAAACAATTCGAAACGCCTGAAATGAGTTTTCTATGCATTTTTAACCTAGAAAATCGATTGCAACCATTCCCGGAGCAATTTTTGTCCGTGTGTGGTACCTTGTACGTTGTACGTTGTACGATGTCCGTTGTACGCAAAAAATTTTTGACGCGATAACTCAAAAAATTGAGATTAGAATTGATCAAAAATTAACGCACAAATTGGTCTTCATTAGTTATCGAAACCTATTAATTTTCAACTCATTCGGATCATGTCTTCGGGTAGCTTTAGTGGAGTCGGATCAATAAATTGGCTGTTATTCAATATATTTAAGGAACTTTTATATTTGTGGGGACTATGTCTAGTTCGCACTGTATCATAATGTTAGGATATTATTTAAAAAATAAATTATACAAGATTTGAATATTTATAACAATCGAACGAAACAGTGTAAGGTTCAAGGTTCAACGTGAACGTCAAATGAAATTGAATCTTATTGATCCATGTAATATTGTTCATTTTAGTGATTTTTTTATTTCACTGACTTATTCTCAAAGTAACACGAGGATACGATAAGAAATACACATAACCTGTGAACCCGTAGACTGTCGGGAAATGTACAGAAAAGTTTTTTTTACATATATAAGACCATTTATTCGTTTTGTTATTAGTATTCAGACGTAAATGAAAATCATACGTACTTCTTGTGTATCTGAGCTCTCGAAAATAGTATAAATATAAAACATTCCACCCCAATGAGCCAGTATTGTTCGACATCCCCAGGAAAATGCGAGTTCTAAGAGCAGTTTTTGGTGTAATCGCCATTTTAATATGTAGCGTAAGTGGCCAATATTTTTGAAATTAAATGAAACAAAATCTTGGTTATAATTAGATCGACGTTTACATAATTTTTTTTATTTTTTTCATGATAAATTTAGAGTTATATTGTGTCGGGCCATAAGCGTTTCGATCAAATGTTTACCAACGATTGTTCGTATATTCAAAAGTGTCAAGTTATCGCTAAGGCGTTTAAAAAGATTCGAGAAGTCGTAAATCCAGCCACAGAGAAAATTAACAATATCAATCACGAAGGTACTAAAATTGCAATAAAAAATCTCCCCAACGATATAGAAACTATGGAATCTATTCTTCGAAATACTGTGGACCCCATTAAAATCTGGAATAAGTGTTGCACCAAATTTGAGCAAGCATATAGTACTACAAGAATAACAGCTGAAGCACACAATTTGCTGCATTTATTAGAACCTTACAAGGATGAAATTAAAGGAAAAATTGAACGAGAATTCGAACTTCTGTTTCCGTGGATAGATGATTTACATAGTGAATTGGTACATGCCGGAAATTTTTTTGTCAAATTTGTAAAAAGTACGGATAAAAAAAAAATGCAACCGAAATTTTTAATAGAGTGGCCACCTGCATTACACAATCTGGTACTTAAAAGTAGAAATCTTTATGAGTCGATAACATTGCGAAATGTCCAACAAAAATGCCTTAATGAGTTTGACAGTTTCAAAGCAACTCTTCAGCAAACCTTCAGTGTCCAACTTGAACTACCTGAAATACCTCTACCAAACTATGACGAGCTCATTGATCCAATAAATGCGCACTCCACTCCAGAGGACATTCATGAAATGATGCCTTTAACTGAAGATGATTTTGAAGAGCTAAGGAACATCATGGGTTCAACCAGTGGTTCATAAAATGTTGTAGAAGATTTATTGCCAGTAAATGTATATTGTTTCGTTTTATCACCGAAGAGAACGTAACAAAAGTAAAGTTTTCTGAATCGTTCCGTTTCGTTAGTAAAAAGATCGAAACAAAAAAAAACCTAAATTGATGAGCAAGGTAACAGAAAACGATATTGATAACGCTATTTTTGTTATGATCTCCGTACACTCCGGCGAAAAATAACAAATACAAACTAAAGATATAAATGAAATTTAAACAATGAAAACATGTGTTTTATTTTAAATCATTTTTAGTAATTCAAATAAGTTTTTATTTTAGAATTGGGTAGAAATTCAATTAAACTAAGAAGCAACAATAACAAAAACATCAAAAATGAATGGATTAATTTTTTCACATTTTTATTCCTTTTTTTCATGTGAATTTTATCAAATCCTGTTTTCGATTGAAAATAATGAATATGACTCTCACGAATGAAATGCAGATACTTCGAATTGTTCCGTATGTTCTGCGGATTTGCGGATGTTTACAAATTAAAGAATGTTTTTCAATCCGAAAAGCAGAAGCATTTCGGAGGATGTCAATTCGAATGATTAAATGTAATATTATGTATTCTGTGCGGATGCATAATTACGCATACGTTTGAATCTTCCAAATAATACATATGACAGATGTTGATGTATGGATGGATGTATGCATAAATGTGAGGATTTCCAGGTGGAAATCGCCGCGTAATCCTTGCGCCTTTTGCGAAACGACTCACATGAAATTGATGATGAATTTCAATAGAAAATTTCGATTTCGATTAAATTCTGAGGTTTATTAGATAGTCTGTGTGTAGTGCGTATTTATAAACATAACTGCGGTTGTTTGTGAGTGTGGTGCAGGACACAGTAAACAATATGCGTAGAACTCTAGGCGTAAATACGTCTGATGTAGGCGCCCGGGCGTCAACCATTTGCTTTAATTTGCTATTCATCTGACGAAATTTTTGGTGATCTATCTAAAGCATTCAAACATTTAATACTAAAACATTTCGTTAGGGAAAATGTTGACGAATTATGCTGTGAAGTCAAACCAGAATATATACATCTCAGATGGTCTTAAAGATACACCACATTTTATTATTTAAGAAAACACATTAAAAAATGTTCACAACAAACGAATTCTTCATTGAACGTTGGAAATAAGGTGGACGAATCGATTATTCCCTGTTGTTGTTCATAAGTTATTTGAGTTTTCCTCCTCAAATTAAGCCGATCCAATGGAATGATAGAGATGCGCATTCTCAGCCATCAGCACACAGTCAATATGCGTGCCCAGACGTCTAAGAAGCAAATGAATTAAAATCAAACGCGAAACATCAATCCACCGATCAATATATATTTGGACCGGACAATGATTCTGGCATGATTGGAAATGCTCAAGCTACGAATGTATTTATCGATGATATCACATATGAATATGGTACGGAACTTGAAGCAAAGCAAACATCAACATATCTCCATGAATATTCGAAAAATATTAAAAGAATTTTTGTTTCAAATGAAAATGCAAATCATATTTTTGAATTGAGCATTCATTTAATTGAAAAGTACACACAACTTTTTTTTAATTTATTTGAATGAAGTTCCTAACAATTAAAATGATGTGCTGGAATTAG